>MNCI01005835.1:617444-707328 GCA_015680685.1 Gnetum montanum
TCACGTATGGTTTAGTCTAAAGTGAGGTGTATGATGTGTTCTATGCTAATGCTACTCCTGAAGGAAATGGAAGATAATATTAACTAAGCTAAGAGAGAATGGTGAGAGAGAATCTAAGCTAGCCTAAGTGCGATGAGTATCCATTCCTCAATTATTCGTACACATCTTGGACTTCGTGCATGACTACCACTGGGATTATCAAGCGCAGATCCTAGGTACGCTACTGGGTTACCAAGTAGTCACACTTAAATGCTTGTAATCAAGTCGTACTCATTCTACATTTAACAGGAGTTTAGGGTGAGAAGGTATTAACTAAGAAAGTAGTAAATAAAAATTAAATAAATAATTAAGCTAAGTGAATGCTGCAATGATGAAGTAATCTTGATCTTTATTTCCAGTCGTGTGTGTCCAAGTATGTCACACTCAAATAAAGGTGTCGTACAATTACAATCACCACGCTGTGGGCATACATTAGGAGGAAAAGGGTTGAGAGGAAAAATGAAAACTAAAATCAAAACTAACTCTAAACTGATGAACTCAAAAACTACCTATCAAAACTGTCTACCTCTTATTTATAGATGAGGAGATAGGCTGCGATATCATGTACGTGATATCATGTACGCAATATTGCATCAGCTGTGATATCATGGCTGCGATATTGCAAATGCGATATCATGGTTGTTGTGATATCATGGTAGCGATATCACAACCAGCAAATTCATGACTCATCATACACCCACGACTAAATGAAAGCTCGTCCTCGAGTTAAACTGAGAACAAGCTCCATTGATTACATAGTGGATAGGTATGGGATTATTGACTAACTAGAATGGATTCATGCTGCAGTGTGGAGTCAGAACAAAATTGAGACACAACACAAAAGAAAATCCTATGATTACAAATTAGATGGAACTCATGTAGTTCCTGGTGGCGGTGGCTCCTCCATGGGTGTCTTTTCCTTTTCTTGCACTCCAGGTCTTAGGACTTGATGGCATTGAAGTATGGCTCGGAGTTTCTCCTCTTGTAAGGCCTTGTGTGCCTTGGCATGCGTGTAAGTTTGTGCTTGTGCCATAGAGGCATCCTAGTCAGCCTTCTCTTTTTCTTCCCCCACCCTTTTATTCTCTGTCAATAGTTTATTAAGTTTCTTGGTTCTGAAAGTGTCCAGTTGGTTCTGAGCAACCTTTGGCCCTGTATTTGGAAGGTTTAATACTTCTGAAATGGCTTGAACAGAGAAATCAACAGTCACACCATAATTGTTAACCGTGGTGCCTTCTTCTTTATTGTGCCAAAATTGGTACATTTTCCCTAAGTACCAGGCACCACTTTCAGAGAGGGTAGGCCATATTGGGGACCCTTTGAGGTGATCCCTAACAGCCTCCGAAGCAAATTCTGTGAAAGGTCCAAAGTTTAATTCCATGATCACTACAGTGAATATGGACCTTTCGTGGATGGTCTGAACACAATCCTGGGGCAACGTGAGATATCATCCCTGTTTAGACGCTGCAGCAGCTCCTCCTTCTGCCTCCCTTGATTGTACAGTAGCAGGGTCTTCTTGGTGGATACTAAATGATTGTTCCTCCTGCTCTGCATGTTGTTCGGCAGGAACTTGTCCTTCACCTCTCCTAGGTCATTTGATCGCACCTTGAGCAGGACCTTTCTGTTGTCCATGTTTCGGGGCCATCTGCAATCACACGGGGCTAATCATTAGTAAGGTTGTTACCAAAGCTAGGTTATACCTTACTGTTTACCTTAATAGATTTACTTTATTTCCGTGTGATGTTAATTATTCGAAGAACAAGTCCCCGAAAGATTATAATGTTGAGTCCTCTTTGCTTAGGTGGTTTCCAAATTTAATTTTCTAGTATAGCTAAGGGGATGAAATTTTTTTTGACACATTTTATTCTTAATTTTATAACTAATTACCCTTAAATATGTCCTTTGGGTGATTATGAATTTCAAAAAATTTATGAGCTATTCGACGTGTGCCCCTCCCCCACGACTAAGCCGAAAACTCCGGGTTCAAGTAGGTTCAAACGAAATGAAAATCAGATTACCAGCGAGTGAGTTATGGATATGAAAGCAAGGGACACGTAATTGTGAGTCATAGAGAGGAATTTGAAAAACTTCCCTTGCGTGAACAGTTGCAAATGATGTTTATTAGCAATGGGGGGTCATGTATATATATTTTCATCAAAGTTAGGGAGCTTAGAGAATCTACTAAATTTTTAATATTTCTTTGAAATTAAATGATGTAAACTAAGGACATCTAGATGATTGCTAAAGGGTTCTAGGGTAATTCAACTAGTTCTGAAGGCACAAAAATTATGATGGTGTGGAATTTATCAATAAGGACCTCGGGTGGTAGAGAAAAAGGCTATGTGATGGTTCATAGGAACGTTGAATCGGAGGGATAGTAATAAAGAAAAGAAAATCGTTGGCAATATGCTAAGGGTAATAAATGGTGTGTGAAGATGGTTCATGAGTGCAAATTACAAAAAATACACAAGTGGATCCTCCCCAAAGCAGGTTCCAACCTATAATGCCCTTATGTAACCACACTTAAAAGTTTCCGTGGGCACTAGAAGGGTTACATGTAATCCGCATTGATTCCAAAAAACACACAAATGTAAATATCACCGGAATGAGGTAAGGATTCTACGCTATACGAGACACAAGCTACAATTACACGAATAGTGAGATGAGATGAACTATAGAAGGGATTGTAGAGATTGGGATATGAGGTAATTGACCCAGGGCACAGTGAATCCTACATGTAATGCATGATTAATGTGTCATTAACCTGTCGTTCCAAGATCAAGACCAAGTCAATTCCTTTAATCAATGACATCGCATTGTTTCATCCCATGATGAGCGACTATGAGAGTACCAGAACAACAAGGCGTACGATCACTTGGAATTTTTTTCAAGGGAGGAGTGATTTTTGTTTTATGGCACTTCCTTTTTTTTTGAATACTAATTCATTCTTGCAGGCATCGTAGAAGGCTTGTAAATGTTGATGCGGATCTAAGTCATAGCCTCCTAAGAACTTAGGGAAGTTGTTTAAATCGAGCCTGGGTAGACGGCTCTCTTTACGATGCCTACGGGAGATTCAAACAACCTCTTGTATTTGCATTAAGCTTGTAGTGGCCAGTAGGGGTTCATTTTCATCGAGTAAGTTATGCTTTTATGCATTGGGATGACGTTGCTTTCGTTTATGTTTATAAGAAATCCCCACCTCGGGTTGCGTACTCCAATCTTCATTGTCATATAGTTTGTTGGTACTCCAATGAACTTCCTCACTAGATGTGGCATTATTGTAGTCTTGTAGGAGAGCCATGGTTGTGAAATTGTGTGTGAATTTATGTGTGAATTTTTATAATTATTTCTTGCTAAAAGATATATCGTTAATTCCTATACAATGACCTTGTATGATATAACTAATCTAGATAACTAGCACTGTCCCCGGCAATGGTGCTAATGATGAGTCGCGAGGTACCCATACACTCAACCATATGAATACAAGTGTTACATGCATGATCTGGTCGAACTCTACAGATGGACTAGTTGCGGTATCTAGACAGTTAGCCTTAGGTCGTAGTTCGTTGTCTTCCCCCCTCGACTAGTGTTAACTCTATCACGTATGGTTTAGTCTAGAGTGAGGTGTATGATGTGTTCTATGCTAATGGTACTCCTGAAGGAAATGGAAAATAATATTAACTAAGCTAAGAAAGAAGGGTGAGAGAGAATCTAAGCTAGCCTAAGTGCGATGAGTATCCGTTCCTTAATTATCTATACACATCTTGGACTTCGTGCATGACTACCACTGGGATTACCAAGTGTAGATCCTAGGTATGCTACTGGGTTACCAAGTAGTCACACTTAAATGCTCGTAATCAAGTCATACTCATTCCGCGTTTAACAGGAGTTTAGGATGAGAAGGTATTAACTAAGAAAGTAGTAAATAAAAATTACATAAATAATTAAGGTAAGTGAATGTTGCAATGATTAAATAATCTCGATCTTTATTTTTGATCATGTGCGTGTCCAAGTACGTCACACTCGAATAAAGGTTCCGTACAATTACAATCACCACATTGCCGGCATACACTGGGAGGAAAAGGGTTGAGAGGAAAAATAAAAACTAAAATCAGAACTAACTCTAAACTGATGAACTCAAAAAATGCCTATCAGAACTATCTACCTCTTATTTATAGATGAGGAGATAGGCTGTGATATCACGTACGCGATATCACAGCTGCTGTGACCATCAGTAGTATTTCCTACTTCTATAATCAATTTCCATTCTCTATTTATATTCAAAGTTTTGCAAGATTATAATAAATGTTTTAGGAATTTTTACCTTGGAAAAATAAATCTTACCTAAGTATATAACTTGACATGCAATGATAATAATGCCACATGGATCTTTAGGCCATAAATCATAAATGCTCCAAATTTTATTTAACTAAAGCAAACTAAAGGTTAACAAAGTAATGATAGATTCTTGGTCTACTACAATGTTGCCTAGTTAATTATTTGAAAAAAATAAATGTAAGTACAAGAGAGTTGAATTTCATCATGAGCAAATTTTCCTATGGGATCTTGTATATCAGCAGTGTAGCTAAGCTGTCAATACTTGTGTCAAAATTCTAGCTTGTGAAGTGATGTGCACCATGGGCAAAGTTTCCTATGGGACCATGTTCATTGGTAGTGCAATAACCTTCTTAGTGATTTGGATTCCAGTAGCACCAAGACATTTTGAGCTTTTCTAATCTAAAAAAAAATATAATAAGTAACAAAAATTATTTACACACACACTTATATAAAGAAAAGGAAGCTTGATATTTACTTTTATTGACCTATTGATTAATGTGCTTTCATCTTCTTGCATGGCATTTCATGTACTTTAAGTATTTACAATTTAAGAAGGCTTAATTTTTAAGTCTTGTACTTTATTCTACTTAACTTTGAACTATTATTCTATTTCTATGGGATGGGGTGATTACTTATACAGTGGCTAGTGCTTAGTTAGCTAGTTCTTTATACATTCTATTATGTCTCATTCCTTGTTATCACCTTGAAAATGTCAGCAACCTGTTTTTAGTTTAAGAGGGATGAAGGAAAAAATATACCTAACATGTTAATATAGCTAAACTAGGAAAGTCATTCTTAAACTTTTAGATAATTTGTACTTGTGAGTTGTGCTAGGATATCAAAGTTGAACATGGATGGGATGCCTCCAAAAAGTTTAGTATCCTAGCTGCTAAATAGGAGAATCCGCTAGAAGCCAAATTGGCATAGGTCAATACTTAGGAGGTATGTATGTATATGTATATATATATGTAATGAATAAATAAATAAATCCAAAAATATTCAAATTCACATTAGATAAACTAAATACTTCCAATTAATTGAGATGTTGGGCCTTGTTCTTGCTAACATTGGAGGAGGATAGTTTGAGATCTATGATTCCCTACCACTTGATTTCTTATTTCAAGATTGAAACTTTAGAAGATATTCTGTAATATGGGGTTGAAATTGTACTGTCTGAAATTGTCGGTGCAAGGCTGGAATGAAATAGACACTGAGAGATGTACAGACAGGCACAGAAGACTCTACCTTCGCTTGAGGGCAAGCTGGAACGGACGAAGGCAGAGTGCCTTGAATGGTCTGCACGCGGATTAAACGAGGACTTCCCCAACGCACGCACTTTACAATGCATTGGGTTATATGTAAATGATGCACATTAAATGTAAACCGTAACGTAAATAGGCACAATAATGTAAACTGGAATGTAAACGTAAACTGGAAAAACAAAGAAAACTGCAATAAATCTGGGCAAAAATGTAAACTGTTTTGTATTGAAAAAGTGATTACAATGTGCACCGATCAGAACGTAGTTGTGGATTAATCACAAGGCAGACGTTTAGCCTCGGTGGGTGATGACGAGTGCTGGAAGATGCAGGTTTTGGGTTGCAAGGAAATGCAGCGTCCAAGTCTGATGCCCTAGTGTATAGAGGTTGATGCATAGATTTGTTGAGTGTTTTTGATTTAGTTTTTTGTGTCTATTTGTAAAAATTCCAAACCCCAATCTGGTGAAAAATTGGGGTTTTTATGAGGTTTTGGGCATTGGATTCGGATTTGGAAGGGTATGAGTGGCCGTGGGTGAGAGATATCCGGGTCGGATGACATGTGGCTGCGTTGCGAGAGTGCAAAAAATATTACAACTGTACAGCGTGTTGCATGCTAGCGTGTACATGCTGGGTGTGTGAACTCAGCGTACAGACTTGCCCAATACAAAGGAATTGAACTTTATAAATGAGCATACTGTTATAACAGAAAATCTTGAACTTGGTCCTTGAATTTGAGCTCTGGTGTCATGAGGATGCTTCATGTGGATTTTTAGCTTATTTGGACTTGATCTGACTTGGTTTTGAGAGGCTTCGACTGGTGTATGCTGTGTTGCACGTTGGGCGTACAAGCTGGGCATGCAGGTTAGCATGCAGGTTGGCTGAATCACTTGATCGACCTCACTTTTGGTGGTGCACGCTGGGCTTGTAGGCCAGCGTGTGAGGCCATAAATGATACTTTTGACGCCCACAGTAGAAGTTTTCAAAGCCTTGCCCTTGGTGCCACATGTTGGGCATGTGTGTAGGCAGGAAATGACCCATTTGGTGCCAAAAATTTGATTGTTAGGAGCCTAAGAGCTGCTGGGGACCTTTGTGAAGGTCCTAGGGGGTCAAAACCTTTGATTCTGGCCTATTTTGATGAGTTTTTGAGGCTCAAAAGTTGTTGCATGCTAGGCCATACGCTGGGCATGTATAGGCTGGTGTAAAGGATGCATACTTAGTGAAAACGAAGTATTTTGAGCTTAAAACTTCCTAGGTTTGATGCCAAATGTCACTGTAGTCTTTTGTGGATCCCAGGGAACCATTTGTTGCTCAGTTCGACTCCGTTTGAAGCTGTTTGTGAGGTCCTTAAGCTTCAGTCATGCTGGGGAGCATCATGACTTAGCTTGATTCTTGTCGAAGAAGTACTAAGCTCAGAATTTTGTGGTGTTTCAGAAATGTAAATTAAATGATGAAATCTGCAATCAGAGAATCAGATCTTTGAAAGAATAAAAAGGGTTCTGAGAAAATTTTCATTACCTGATTTTAATGGCAATCGTTGTGACTAGATCTGTTTCCGTCACTGAGAAAAATGAGCATTTCCAAGCTAAAAAATATTGGCATGAATTTGTTACATCTAAATTGCTAAAAATTGAGTGTTAAACCTCATTGTGGAATATAGTTTGTTACTATATCGAGAAAATCTTAGGCCCTAATGACTAGAGGGAGTGTGCATGAACAAACAATGTTGGAATGGTTTCTTGTAATGTAGAATTGGTCACAAATAGGCTTTACTCCTGCTTCTGGTTGCTAAGAAGTCGCATGAAACTTTTGATTCTTGTTTTTCATGACCAGATTCGACGACAAAATTGGATACTATGTGTTCTGAGAGAAGGTTTATGAAAGGAATAAATTTGTTCTAATTTCTTATGGTTAATTGGATTCTTTATTAAACTAACTACAGTTAACTTACCTATAAATTTGGTTTTAAAACCAGCACACAAGTTTTGAGGACCCGTTGGAGAGCTTGTGGTTGATAAGGTTAGTGTGACCAAAAAATAACTTTTAGGGATGATCCTGGGGATAAGGATTTTGTGTATCCACTGGAAAAGAGCTTAGATTTTTATTTATTTATCTGAAAAGAAGTTATATTTTTATTTATCTATTATCTTGGCATATTGTTTGGTGCGATGAGCATTGAGGCTCTTGGTGATGATCTTTTTCTTATCTAATGATAAAAAAATTTGAAGTTGTAGGTCCTACAATAATGGATTCATGTTACCAATTCATCTCCTTAAGAAACTACAGTTTTATATACTCATGATTTTTCTTAGTTTTTTTTTACCCATTGAACTTACAAATTCTAAAATGGCTAGAAAGCTATGGATGTTAAAGCTTTTACCCATCTTCGTAATACTTGTACTACTCAAAAATGGACACTAGATTTTGATCTCATTTTTCTTTAATATTTTAAAATTCACGGTTGTATTGAATTAAAAAATCATTTTGCTTATTTTCACAATATTGAAAGTACGTTATGCATTTCTTAAATTAGATTTAAAGACATTATTAGATGGTGTGCAATGTAAGTTATTTTGTAAAGATTGACTATAACACAGTAAGATGGATTTGAAACTTAATGTAGGCCATTAGTGTTATACTTAAAAAATTACATACTACAATTTAAATGGAAGTTGCAAGTATTATTGTCATGAAGGCCATCCTATTGGGGCTTATCATTTTTTTTCATAAAAAAACTATTCATAAGTAAAATAAATAACATTTTTCATTAAAAAAAGCAATAGTGATTTTTAGAAAACACAATCTTCTTCAATAGCTTGTAGACATGTTATTGATCCATTTAAATTTAAGAGTTCCTTGTTTGGAAAAGAAGAATTTCTTCATTGATACAAGTAATAGAAGTGTTAATGCAAAAGACGTTGACTTGGTGCATTGCAAGAAAAAATGTCTTTCAATTTTTAAAAAAGATGATGTTATTAGTAGTAGTAGTATTATTATTATTTTGGTATGTCTCTATTTCTATTTATGTTTCAACTGTATTTTCATTGGATAATACTTTTTTAGCTATTAGTGACATCATCATCATCCTAGCATTGTCTCAATGAAATGGTGTCAAGTACATGAATTCTTTTTTGCCATTTGCCTCTACGAAGATCTAGACCTTTGTTTATTTGTAGTTCTTCAAATCATCTTTGATCTATTAGTGACATAAATTGCAAACTAAATGTTGATATTGAAAAATCAAGAGCAGGAGTCTTTTCCCTCACCTTTTAGGGCTTTTCTAAAACGTCCCAAGTAAAGATTGTTAGGGAGTATCTTTTAATATTTATGTTTGGATTTTATTCTTTAACCTTTTTTTTGTTCCATGATTTTGTTTTATAAATCATATATTTATAAACAAATAGTTATCTTGTCTACATGTTTGAGAATCAATCAATTCTAATCACAATTCATCTTGTTTCATAGTGATTTGTAATTTTAACTTATTTTTATCAAATAATAATAATAATAATAGCCTCAATCTATGCTAAGTAAAATTATACTTTTGGTTTGAAAAGAATGGAAGCATATATAAATTTGGGAGATAATTTGGGTAGCTCGAGGGTTTTGGAAGAAAATGTGAGGGTTTCAATGCCCTTGGTTCCTCTTCAATTGTTGGTTGGTACTAGGGAGGGCAATGGAGGTGGTAGTGGAGTAGGGTTTAATGCTTAGGCAAAGGGTGCCCAAGTAGGTTTCCTTTGCTACTGTACTTTGAAGGTGCACATGATTTGAATTCAAGGATGCAAGTTTGTAGGATAGAGTTGATTTTAGCACATTTGAAAGTCATGAGAACCTTGAATCTACATTTTGGACAAGGTGTTGATGACTCAGTGGCAGAAATTTCATTGGGCCCTTATTGAACTGTTTAATATTTATATCTCCTTGTTAGAGTACCTAACAACATGGATTACATGATCTTAGATAGGGGTTGCAATTTAAGCCAACATATTGCATGGTAACATGATCTTGCTTATGTTTGAGCATGAATGAAACATGATTATAATCAAATTGGCATTTACCTAGAAGGTGGGAGATTTGATTGTGAAGATGAAGAAGTGGATCTTGAGACACATGTCAAATTAGAAGGAGATCAATGGTTTCCTCCATATTAAATGGTGGCTAACAATTTGGTTACAATTACTCAATTTTTTAATTTAATTCTGGTTAGAGGGGCTATTGACCAATCATAGATTTACTTGGGGAATAGTTTATGATTGACCTCAAATCTCAAAGCACATTATAGGCTTAATGATGTGGATCTACATCTAAATGTTGGAAGGATTAGATGTTGCATAGAAGATTATCTTGGAAGGTCCTCATGGGAGGTTTTGTTAGTCTTTTTTTTGTGATAATTACCTTAAGATTTATAGAATCTGTTGAGTGGCGAGGTACCCCTACACTCAGCCATACGAATACGAGGGTAATAAGTGCGATCCGGTCGAACTTCATAGACTAAGTGCCTACACGCCTCATGGAACACTTAAGGTTAATTATTCGTTGTCTTCCTAGACTTACTTGTATTTTTCACGGTGTATGGTTAAGTAAGTCTGAGGTATATGATTTTTATAGCTTTTCTGTTTTATCTCCTATGCTATTGAGGTGAAGGGTTGAAGAGACTAATTAACTAACTTTAACTAACTAAATAAGTCTAAATTAAACTAGCATCAACATCCGTTCCCACTTACCGTTCACACCCTAAACCAATGCAACTGTGGTTACCAAACGTTAGTCGTTGCTGGGATCACCACGCGTAACGCACGTGCTCGAAGCGGTCGTACTGAGACACTTAACTAGGAGAGAAGGGTTGAGAGAGAATTAATAACTAAGAAAGCATTTAAATGATAAACAATAAATAATAGTAAATAAAGTCCTAATTAGCCTATTCCATGCACTGCAAGGTTTATCCAAGAAGGTTGTCTTTATTTCTGTACATAAATATGTGTTCAGGTACAATATCTGCTCGAATAAAGATCCGTTCACTTTGGAGCTCCTACTGTGGGCACATGGAAAATATTCTATCTCTGGAGAGGTAAAACTGCTAGAGTTTTGCTAAGGGCTAGATCTAGATCTGAAACAAAGGGAGAGCCGCCTCTTATTTATAAACTTTGTGGCGCACTGCGATATCGCGGGGGATGATGCGATATCTCATACGCGATATCGCAAGGGATGCGATATCACAACGGTCGCGATATTGCATACACGATATCGTAGCCCATGCGATATCGCATCCCATCATACCCCCATGATTGAATGAAAACTCATCCTTGACTTCCTTACAAAAATATCAGGAAGGTATGGGATTATTAACTCAAACGGAACTAACGGGGTGACATGTGAATGGATCATCATTACAAGACACAACAAAATTGGTGTTCATGACAACAAGAGTGAACACCTAATTACATTGACATCAGGCCTTAGTTGGTAGCTTGAGAAAGAGAGAGAGAAAGAAGTTTTGCTACTGCCAACGCCAAGATTGCGCCTTTCGTTGTCCATCCATAAGTGCGCCATCAATCTTGCTCCTTGCATAACTGCTTTCAATGCTATTCCATTCCAAGTGTTCTCTCCAGATCCAATCCGTTGTTGCATGATTGCCATCTGCACACACAACACAATGTTTATATTAGCAAGGGTGAATGAATTTCAATGTAGTGGATACCTTGCTTTGGTGAAAGATCCATTGGCTGAGTTGTGGTATGACTACCGAAGGTGTAGGGGTTAGGAGAAAATCGAAAAAATTGGGCCCCATACCCCCATGACTAATTGCGAACCTCCGGTAGTGGTAGAATGGAGAAAGAAAAAGAATCAAGAAAGATGGAGAAAAAGATACAACTATGACATCGATGAAAGGGATGTCAAGATGGAAATGAACAAAATGAAATGGATTGTAGAATGTTAAGGAAAAGAATTTAACTGGTGCACCAAATAGGAATGTCAGTGGGTCCTCCCCAAAGTAAGCTCATGCCCTTAATGCCCTGAAAAACCCACATTCAAAGAGTCTGTAGGCTCTGGGAATGTCCTTTGGAACAAGAGTTAAAGTCTTAACCGCAAGAATTTACCAAAAAGAAAAAAATGCATCAACCAAAATATACACTTATGATACAACTGGCAATGAGGTGAATAATGGGGAGAGAAGGATGGAGAGAAGAGAATGAAATGGAATTCCAAGAACAAGGTGGTGTACAGCCCCTTATGAAGTTCATGATTAATATGACTTAGTAAATCCCATTCCAAGTCCAGCCTCAAACAACCCACATCCAGTGACTTCGCATCAATGCATTCGGCCAATCCATCCTCTTGAAGTAACAAGAATGCCTTCACCCAATAGTCACCACCATTTCAAAAAAATGAAGGAGGAGAGAATGGGAAGTGAGAAGGGCCTTAGTTAGAGGGAACATTTTTATTTGAGTTCCATAACCAGTGCTTGTAGCCCAAATGATTATTTCGTCTAAGGGGTGTGCTTTGAATTCTCACTTTTTTTTTCTTATTTTATGTGTTTATGCGTGAGAACCACACCATGCAAAGACTTTGTTATTTATATTTTCTCAACTTCCCAAGAATTAGGTGATGTCAAAACAGTAAGAAAACTCAAGAAGAAAATATCCAAGCACCCAAGAGAATGGCCAACACAAATGCATCAAGTTCCCTTGAAGTCACACCCTTTTCAATCCTTGAGTCCTTCCTTAGTTTAAGAAGTACCTAGTCATCGATTTGTTAATGTTCTTATTTAGAAAGGGACTGTACATTTCCAAGTTGAGAGAGACCATAGAACTTGTGGATGAAGTGGATTCATTGCCTGTTATATCAAAAGAAACATGCCTTAGTGTCAACATCATGATTTAAACGTAAAAACCAAACATTAGCAATTAATATGAAAAATAGTTCATACTATCATGAAGAATACTTATTGGTGACAAACTTACAAGGTGGATCACACACACACACACACATACAAAATGAAAAAGTATAACGATGTTGAAAAACAAAAACAAGAAAGGTTAAAGAAATTGTAAAACAAAAACGTGTAAGACAAAAATGTGTAAGACAAAAACTTGTAAAACAAAAATGTGTAAGACAAAAATGTGTAAAAAAAAATTAAAAAGAACTGAGGGCCTCCAATGTTTAGCATAGGTGGCCATCTCCCCCATGACTGAGTGGAAAGGGAGAGATTTGAAATAATGAATGCCTATTTGAATTTTTCAAAAGTGTCCAACTTCTCCTGACTGATGTTTTTAGATTAAGGGATGGAAGTTGGCGATGCTCATACTCCAATGTGTCTATGCCTTCGTTGTTAACATGAGTTGTACCCCCAGTTTGTTCCATGCATGTTGGTCTGCTCTTTTGACTAGCTGTCAACCACGGGGTGTCTACTACTTGTGTGGTTGCTACATACAGGAATCTTTTTTGCAAAGTTTCTAGGGCACACCTATTGCATGGAGGAGATGTTGTGCATTCCTCCATGTCATCACCCAATGAATCACTATATGTGATGCATGGAAATTTCTTCTTCTCGATCTTTCCATAAATATTTACCTTAGATATCTCCAAGGAAAGATTGTGGATCCCTAGGTATGCATCTATTGTACTCAGTCATGGCCTTCCCATTATAATTGGGAAGTCCCCTTCATTGTTGTTAACTTCTATCACCAGGAAATCTGCTGGGTAGGACCAACCACACACAGTGGTAACAATTTCCTCCATCAATCCCAAGGGAATTGTGATGGACTAGTCTACCAGCTCTAGTTGAATGTTTCTCTTCTTAAGTTGGGGTAGGTTCCAAGCTTGATACATCTCTCGTGATATTAATCTGACTCCAAAACTTGAGTCAAGAAGAGCCTTATGTGGTTCGTTCCCAGTGATTTGGAGGTAGATTAAGGGACTTCCAGGGTTAGATAGTTTCCTGGAAAGGTGGCCTACCTTGATCAAGTCAGTTACGGTATGTGTTAACATAACCATATGCGTTAAGCTCTGTTGTTGGACTGAAGGGTGCTTCGAAGCCTTATGTGTTGGAGGAGCATACTAAGACTCAACCGCTTGTTGTTGTGAGAACTTGTCTGGGCTTTTGGTTCTGAAGAAAGGTCTTCTCTTTTTACAGTTATCAGAACCAACATCGGGTTGAATGTTTACGGCTCTCGTAGCATTTCGTGGTTGCGGTTGAGTGGGGACTTCCCCTTGCATTGTTGGAGTAGGAGGTGTTATGGGAACTACCGGTGGAAGAGGTGTGGACAGATTAGGAGGATGGTATGGGTATGAAGCATCTGCCGGAGGAGAAGGAGTCCTTCTAAACTACTCACAAACTTGGTAGTGACGTTGGGGAGTTGTGTGATTCATAGAGTCACTTGGAGAAACCGACTGCTGCACGTAGTAACCATAAGGATCGGGTTGCCAGTAGGGGTATTGATGTTTCGGTGGAGGCATCCCCCATGACTGTGGGTATTGCCACTGCTGATGTTGCCCAATGGGTTGCGGTGGAGTTCCACTTGGATAGTACATTAACGATTGGTGGAACTGTCTTGGGTTACCTTGAGGATAAGGTAACCTTCGGGGTGTCTGCCGTTTGTTAAGTCTCGGGTTGAGTGCATACACCCCAGAATCCTGTAGATGTGAGATGATTAGACAACATCCCTTAGGATGGTCATGGTGGAAGATCTCACATCCATCGTCATTGTCTATGTCTGAGTCCACAACCTCATCAGAGATAGTTATTTTCCCCTTACCCTTGTCACGTGCAAGGCCTGAATCTCTCCACTTTGTCTTGTTCTTTTCACTACTTTGTTCCTCCTTAAACTCCTCTACGATTTTTAGGACAGCTTCAATTTTACTATCTAAGGAGCTCCATACTTCATCCACCTTAGCCGATACTTCTGTTGTTAGCTTTTGAATTGGCAAGATTTTTCTGTTCACCAACTCTTCGAGTGGTGACTCATCCTCTTCATCGCAAAATTTCACTCCCTTCTTTCAAAGAGAGGGATCACGATTATATTCTTCTGCACTTTTCCTTTTTCATAGTTCACCTTCTTCTTTTGCTACTTGTTCCAACAAGTGATGTATCTCATAGGATCTAAGTTCTGATAATCTCCCTTGGGCATAAGTCCCAAGGGTTCTCCTAGTTTCATACCTTAGCCCATCCACGATGTGGCGGATTTGATCCCGTTGTGCATAACCATGGCCCGGGCAACAATGTAACAATGCGTAGTAGCAGTCCATGGGAGCATCCAAGGGTTCATGAGTACCTTGCTTCCATCCTTGGATCTACTTATGCAAATTAGACACTCTAGAGTACGTTTGATATTTATCGTTGAAGAGTTCTAACATCGTACTCCACCTCTTGATGGTTTTTGGTTCTAAGGACCGGTACCAACTCTCTGCTTCCTTAATGAGTGTCTTGGGAAACAGCTTGAGTTTCTTCCACTCGTTCTCTATGTTTTGCAAGGTGCAAGCATCATGGAATGCCTATAAATGATTTTGCGGATCCGCATTATATCCCCCTTCAAATCATGGGATGTTGTTCATGTCTAAATGCTTGATCTGACTATCTTTTAAATGCCTTTTTGGTATTCTCACTACCTCCATTATATTTAGCATACTTCATGTGGCAAGTAAGGGTTCATCATGATCATCTTTTTCATGACATCTATGATGTCTACGTTGTTCCCTACTTTCCCTTCATTGATGTCCCTGTCCTCTCTCTCGACTCTCTGGTCGAGGTCTCTCATTTTTTCTACCTCTATCCTTACCGTTATGCTCTCTATGACTGTGCCCAAAGGTGGAAAGAGAGGGTGAATGATGTGAAGAAAGGGAAGAATAAGGATAACCATCGCCATGATGATGTTTCCTACCTTCTCTTCTGTGGCTTCGGCCCCAATCGTGATGATGATCTGAGTGCCCGTCCTTGTCATGTGTTCTTGTTCCCTCAGTGAAAAACTGGTGTTCACAGGGATCAGAACCAGGTTTGTGTATCGTGGAGCATAGGTCATGATACCCTACCTCCTCACTATCATTAGGAGGGGGAACATCTTTTGATAGAGAACCCGTTATAAGTGGTTCACCATCTTCAATTTCACTTAGGATGTGCGGGACCTCTTTGCCCTTCAACAGTGTATGTTGGCTCTCCTACCTTGAGTCCCTTAAATATTGTGTGGCTGGAGGATTGTAATCCCTCATGTCAAAATCTCCCATAACGTACTCAAGATAGAGCTGAGTCATGCCGATCTGTGCAACAACATGGAGGAGCATGTTGGGGACTGCACGATCTAGAGGTAACACTATGTTACCTTGCAAGTCTCTCCAGCGCATCTGTTCATCCTGATGGAGGATAAAAGTAAAATTGGGTATATACTCATTGGGATGAGTATATTCCACGCTATATTGTTGAGGAACTGGCTGATTTAGGTTATGCGTTTTAGATTGCCGACTGTCTCTAGTATTGTCACTAGGTGGTGTATTACTCTTGTTAGAAGAAGACATTGTTATTTAATTTGGTGTGCTGATTAACTGTTATATAATTTTTATTTTAATTAACCCTAATGGTTCGTTTAAGCTCCCAACGATGTGAATGGTCACTTATGTTCTACTTAGCGCACAAACACTTAGTCCCTGGCAACAGTGCCAATGATGAGTGGCAAGGTATCCTTACACTCAACCATATGAATACGAGCGTAACACATGTGATCCGATCGAACTCCTTAGACTAAGTGCCTACACGCTTCATGGAACACTTAAGGTTAATTATTCGTTGTCTTCCTAGACTTGTATTTGTCACGATGTATGGTTAAGTAACTCCGAGGTATATGATTTTTATAGCTTTTCTGTTTTATCTCCTATGCTATTGAGGTGAAGGGTTGAAGAGACTAATTAACTAACTTTAAATAACTAACTAAGTCTAAATTAAACCAGTGTCAGCATCCGTTCCCACTTACCATTCACACCCTGAACCAATGCAACCGTGGTTACCAAACGCTAGTCGTTGCTGGGATCACCACGCGTAACGCATGTGCTCGAAGTGGTCGTATTGAGGCACTTAACTACGAGAGAAGGGTTGAGAGAGAATTAATAACTAAGAAAGAATTTAAATGATAAACAATAAATAATAGTAAATAAAGTCCTAATTAGCCTATTCCATGAACTGCAAGGTTTATCCAAGAAGTTCATCTTTATTTCCGTACACAAATATGTGTTTAGGTACAATATCTGCTCGAATAAAGATCCGTTCACTTTAGAGCTCCTACTATGGGCACATGGAAAATGTTCTATCTCTGGAGAGGTAAAACTGCTAGAGTTTCGCTAAGGGCTAGATCTAGATCTGAAACAAAGGGAGAGCGGCCTCTTATTTATAGACTTTTCAGCACACCGCGATATCGCGTACGCGATATTGCAGGGGATGACATGATATCGCGTATGCGATATCACGAGGGATGTGATATCGTGGCCCATGCGATATTGCATCCCATCAGAATCAATGCCCAAAAAGGTCATAACTTAACATTAGTGCTCATATAGACACAACCAGGCTTCATTGTCTCAAAAGACTAAGGTTAGTCAAATAGAAAGTTGAGTGCTAGCATACAAAGATGTAAAGACACCAAGGAGAATGCATATACTTGAAATCCAAAAGCCCCCTCAAGCATGTTGAGCAATATTGAAGCATCCATAGAGAAGAATGAGGAGATTCATGAGGTGGACCCCACTTGTCAGGGTATTGCAATGGGGTAAGACTAATAACAAGCACAAGCACTAACATAAGTAGATGAAAAGGATAAATGATAGTTAATCACCCAACAAAAATCTCTCAAAGGGGACCATTGAAGTCAAGGTTAGCAAGGTGGCTTCATCGGTAAAGGTAAATCATTAGAATTTGGATGAAAACAAGGGAGTCAAAAATGATCCAAAGTGGACGTCTTTCCAAGCTCAACTTTGAGTTTACAAAGAATGCAACTCCCTCATAGGGTTAATTTTGAAGGAGCTTAGATAACGCTCATGAGCAGAGATGTGACAAAATAAGATGAACAAGGATATTGCAAATAGATAACATAGTGCTTGAATTTTTCTAAGGCATACACCATTGCTATGAGTTATTTTTTATTGAGTTGTGCACCCACAATGCTCTTGCTTGAACAATGGATATAATATGGACATTTTTATTCATCCACTTGTGTAAGAACTACTCCCAAGGCATATTTAGATGCATCTATCATTATATGAAATGGTTTGGACCAATCTGAGGTGCATAGAATTAGGGTTTCTATGAGCTTTTGCTTTTAAGTGTTGGAATGCTTGTTTGCATTCCTTGGTCCATTGAAAGACTACATTTGTCTTAGTAAGATCTACCAATATTTTGGTGATTCATGAGAAATTTTAGATGAAGTGCCTATAGTAACCAGTATGGCCAAGGAATGAGCTCACATCTTTGACAATTTAAGGTTGTTTAGTATTCTTTGGATGATGGTTATCTTCGTAGAGTCTACTTCTATTTATTTTCTTGAAACTTTGTGCCCCAAGATAATGCCATCTCAGACCATCAAGTGGCTCTTTTTCCAATTGAGTCCCAAGTTCATTTCTACACATCATTTAAGTACCTAATCAAGATGGTCTAATGCTTATTCAAAATTGATACCATAGGTGGAGAAGTCATCCATGAAAACTTCTACACCACTACCAATTTGTTGCTAAATGATGCTTAGGACTAAGTGTTGGAAAGTTGCATGAGCATTACAAAGGCCAAAGAACATCTTCTTATATGCAAAAGTTCCCTAATAACTTAAAAAATTCATCTTGAGCTATGCTTCTAGTGCAATTTGGATTTGATTGTTGCCACTATACCCATCTAGAAAATTGTAGTAATGGTGTCCTACAATTGTATCTAGCACTTGGTTTACAAATGAAAATGGAAAATGATCTTTGAATGTGGCCATGTTCAACAACCTGAAGTCTATATAGACCCTCCACTATCCTTCTTTCTTTGACACAATAAGTAGTGGAATTACCCACTCACTATCTACCATAGGATAGATGAATCTTGATTTAAGAAGTTTTTCAACTTCATCTTTGACCGCTTATTTGAGTTTGGGATTCAATCTTCTCTACGTTTATCTCTTTAGTTTGATGGTGGAGTTTGTATAGATCCGATGTTGAAATATGCATGGATTTATTCGAGTTAATTGATCATATGACCAAGTAAAATCTATTGACCATTTTTTCATAACTAATAAAACTAGTAGTGTCAACTAATGCAATATCATATCTATGATATCATAGCCCTGTTTATGTCACTATAGATACGATATAATGGGTCATGGTCACCACTCTAAATCCCAACCCACTATCATGTCAAATGAAAAATCTTTCACCAACACTTAGCCAAATTCTTGCAATTTGTATTTCTAATAGACTTAGTAGTATAGTGAATTCCTAAAGTATGGTGTTAAATAGTTGCATGTAGTCTTTGTTCAAGTAAATTGTTCTTAGGCATAGTTTATGGTTGGAAATAAAGATGAGATTGTTTTCCACCATTGCAGCATTCTGCTTAGTTAACTTTACTTGTACTTAGTTCATTTTTCTTACTTAGTTTAGTTTTACCTTTCAACATGTTTACTTAGTTCATTTACAATTCCCAAGTACGTTAATTTTTCCATGTATTTTGGTAAGGCAATATAAGTATGAATGGTTTCAAGCATGTAGTATAATCATTTCGTAACCTAGTAGTGAGTTCACTTGAATCACTCAGTAGTGGATTCACTTGGTAATCCTAGTGATGGTTATATGAGCCCTTGATGTGTACAAAAAGCAAAGAGCGAATACTTATTGAAATAGAATAGCATTAGTTTACATTTCTATTACACTTAGATTTAAACTTCATTTCAATTTTCATTATGTTGGCATTTAGGATAATTCAAGCCATACAACATCAACCTATCATATGCCTCACCAAGAGTTAAACCATATAGCTTGAACTTCACTAGCTCAACATGAGAAGACAATAATCGTGAATTTAAATGTAACTACTATTGAATCTACATTGGTCATCCATAGATTACGATTAGGTCGCACATGAACACTCATGGCTTGTATGGTGGAGTGTTGAAATACGCAACCACTAGTAAATTTAAGTAGCTTTCTTTTTTGTTGTTTATTGAGATTAGTATTAATTATTACCATCTTATCATTATCGAGAAAGACATATTCTAGGGTTATTAATAAGGGCTTTAATTCAAGGGGTTTCTATTTAAAGTCTACAGGGATTTCCAACTCCTGCCAATCCAATTCTACTTATTTATGAAAGAGTTGATTCTAAATTTGCTCCATTTCATCCATCTTATTGACATAAGCACTTATGAGAAGCTCAATTGTTTCCATACATATTGTCAAATTAGAGCTATTTTCTGCTATCAGCCATTGGGTACCCTCTTGTTTTGCAGCTACTACATATAGGCACCTTTAAACATCTCAGATGTTGGCATAATTCTTGCATGATGTGATGGATGTGCTTTTTATGGTTCATATTTTCTGCACAAAATGGCACCTTATGTCACTATATGTGATGCATGAAACCCTCTTCTTCTCTACTTTTTCAAAGTCATTTTCCTTAGAGATTTCCAAGAATGGTCTTTAACTTCTATCTTGGCATCAATATGTTGAGCTAAGCCCTTCCCATGATAATAGGGAAGTATCCCTTGCAGTTGTCCATATAGATCACTAGGAAATTTACTAGATAGGACCATCCACAAACAAGGGTCACAATATCCTCTACCAATCCCAAGGGAACAATGATGGATTGATCAACAAGATCTAATCTAATATTGCATTTTTTAAGTGAAGGCAGGTTCTATGTTTTATACATTTTTTGGAGATTAAGTTTAGCCCAGAACTTAAGTTTAATAAAGCTTTACATGGCTCATTTTCTACAATTTGTAAGTAGATTAAAAGGCTTCTAGTATTATATTTTTCCTAGGAAGATGTCTGATGAGTCATGATTTTCCTAGCTTTGATATTGAAGCCTTGATATCATATACTTGATATTGGGCCCCTAGATGCATTATTCGATATCCGATATCGGGGGGTATGGGCTAGCCTATAAATATAGCACTTGGGTACATGGTTTGGGCATTATTTTTTCATAGTTTTTCATAATTCTATTAATAGAGTAGCTCAACTCTTACAGTTTTATTTCATAATCTTAGAGAATAGTCAGTGAGTGCCCACAGAGTGGATCTGAGTTAGTTGTACAAAGTCTTATTTGACTAGCAATGTACCTGGACATATTCCATGAATGGTAATAAGATCGAGATTGATTCTTATTTATTGTACCACTTTGACTTAGATTAGATTTACTTTCCATTCAATTTACTTTTCATGTACTTAGTTAATATTTACATTTTCATGCATGTTAATTAATTAAGCACATAAGTATGATCACTTTATGCATGTGTATGACTCTTGGTAATCGCAGCAACATGTAACATTTGCTAACCCAGCAGTGTTATATGTGTTTAGGATGTGCACGGCAAGTGGGATCAAATATTTATGTTAGGAAGTTGATTATTAATTAGCAATTACATTAATTGAATTGATTTTAAATTGAGTTTCAACCTATTTTTAATCGTAGAATAATAAAATATAAAATAATAAAAATCATATATCTCACTCTGGACTAAACCATATGTGGCAAGGCTACCACTGGTCCAAGTGGGAAGATAGCAAACTACGATCAAGGCATAGCAATCTAGATGCCACAACTATTCCCATTTATAGAATTTGATCGAATCGTGCGTGGATGCTTATGCTTCGTATGGTTGGGTGTAGGGGTACCTCATCGCTCATCATTGGCGCCGTTGCTGGGCATGGTGCTAGTTATCTAGATTAGTTATATTATACACAATTGTTGTAAAGGTATTAATGATCTATCTTTTGGAAAACATTAATATTTTAAGTCACACACATTATCAGATAAAACCATGTCTTCTTCACATAGGACCCATAATGCATTGTATGATGAGAACACTTGTAGGAGAAATGATAAGATATATACTAAAGAAAATTGGAGTGAACAACCTTAGACCAGTGTTTCCTATGCTCATTTAGATCGTTATTACACTCAAAGACTACATTCAACTGGTGCAAAAAATCCTAGAGGATATGGAGTAAGTCCTAGATCAAAGAGGGCTTCAAGGCCTAGGACCTCCTCTAAACATAAACAAGATAAATCAAGGGACCATGGGAAGAACTATAGAATTCATGGTGATTTTTCTAGCTCCTCATTTTTCTGTTCCTCTTCAATGTCTAGTTTTGATGAAGATGAACGTAGGTATAGAGATAGAGCTCTAGTACGAGGTCAAGACAAAGATAGAAATCAAACCCAAGGGCAACATTAAAGACATCACAATGAGCATAGATAATATTGTCACAATCAAACGAATAGAAATAGATATTTTCATCACAACATGTCTAATGATGATGAACCCTTGTTCACCACTAAGAGCTTGATGAAGATCACAAAGGTAGTTAAGATACCTCATAGGCATCGCAAGAATAGTTGCTTACCCAGGCTTGATATCAACAATGTTCCTAAATTTTTGGGAGGCTACGATTTGGATCCACAACATCATCTACAGGCCTTTCATGATGCCTGTGTCTCATGCAACATTGAAAGTGGATGACAAAAGCTTAAGATCTTTCCTAGGACACTAATCAATGAAGCCAAAGTGTGGTATAGATCATTCAAACCAAATTCAATCCAATGGTAGTCCACAATGTTAGAACTCTTCAATGAAAAATACCAATCCTATGCAACGGTGTCCAACCTAAGGAGACAAATCCAAGGATGGAGATAAGAGCAACATGAACCATTAGATAGATATTATTCTCTAATAAATAGATACCCAGGCCATGGTTTCTCTGAGGAAAGTCAACTTTTCCACATCACAGATGGGCTTTGTAATGAAACAAGGGAGATCCTTGGGATGTATGCTCTAGGTCAATTATATGAGCTATGAACCCATCAAATCAGAGAGTTAATCAAGTGTGTGGAAAAAGAAGAAGGAGAGCTATGTAGACGAGAGAATGTAGAGGAAAATAACTGGGACCTAACTCTACAAAAGAAAAGCGTCCATATTTATGATAAGGAAAAAGAGGCAACTATCGATGAGGTGATTTTACAAAGGACCTTACTAATACAAAATTCTATCGTTGAGATTAAAGAAAAGTTGGATAAGATGTCAGAATCGAACAATGAAAAGGTTAAAACTTGCAAAGAAATCATAGAGGGGAGAGTAGGGGAAAATGAATCAAGTGATCATAACAAAAGGAAGAAAAAGAACCAAGAAATAAATAGGAACACTTTTCAACAAGAAGGGGAAATGTTCATAGAAGAAGAGGCTATAGACTTAATCACTGATGAGGATGGTGGATGTGACATTTGCCTATATGACCATCCAAAGAACCATTGCCTAGTCTTGTTGCATCTACATGAGTATTGGGCAAGTCCATTAAATCTAAAGTTTATACAAAAACACATGCCTAAGAGATTTCCTTTTCCATGCGGTAATTATAGATAGCCCCACAACCAACCATACTATCCTAGGGGAACTTATTACCAACCTTAACACTATCATCAATTGCAATGGAAAAACCCACAATCATGGGGGATGCCACCACCAAATCAACACTACCCTTACTACCAGCTAAACCCATATGGATACTATGTTCAAAAATCTATCTCCCCAACTGATTCTACTTCCTCTACCTCAAATCACCACTATCACTCTCCTAAATATCATCATCCCACAACATTTTATACAAGATCACCACCTCACACCTCTCACCCTTCGGCATATCCTTAATATTCTCATACTCACATGTGCCATATGTCACCTCCAACAACACAAAAAGGTTTAACATCACAACATCAATGAGATAATGCCACTTGTGCTATAAACATATATGTAAATGATAACGCTAGTAGATCTCAACCAAAGTCTCGGAAACATCCCTTCTGGAGGAAAGGCCATAAGCCGAAGCAAAACACTCATGGACCTACTACATCACTTGAACTAGCATAAGGCCAATCTGATGCAACAACCTTCTTCACAAAAATGATGTCTCCTAATCATACGCAAAAGCCAACAACCATCACCACTCCAACACAAGACATAAACGATGAACCTATTGTTGTGGAGAGACAGAAGAATCCATGCATCACTACTAATAGTAAAGGGTGTAGTTGTGGGCCAAAAATTAAAAATATTAATATAGTCCACAACAAATTTTAAGAGCCAATGTGTGAACAAAAACCAATCTACGTAGTAGCCACTAAACTAGAAGACACCCAATGGCTTGAAAATGAGAATATACAATTGTTTCAAGGATGCATGGAGATAATTGATCTACTTATTAGTTCTAGACTTAAGAAAATGGACCAAACAAAGGACTTAGACACAGATATCTTACACTTTGATTATACACTAGAAAAGGATATTAAACATAGAGACCCGAGAATTAAAACAGAAAATTAAGAAGAAGAAGCAAACACATCTGGACCCCCCAAAATGGAAATACCTTCAAGTCCAGATGAAGATATGTCTCTACATGATCCAAACAAGACTATCACCAATGTTAGATGTGGTACCACATGATTAATTAAATCAGTAATGGTGATAGATGGGAAACCAGTGGTGTATAAGCAAGGGATTATGCAGTCCATCTCCTGAACGTGCAACCATAAGTTTACTCATGGGGGAGATGCTCTATCCTAGTTCAAGAACTAATAAGTATTTTTTCCTTTTTTGTTTTACAATTTTTTATCATTTTCATATTTCTTTTGAAATTTTTTGATTCTTCATATGTTTTCCATTTCTTAATATTTTTTCTTTTCTTTATATTTTTCTTTTTTCTTGAGACATTCTCTTTATGTTTTTATTAATAAAATTGCCAAGTCATGATGCAAAAGTTAGCATTATGTGTTGGGTTTTTGTGCTATGCTATCAAGATGATTGAGTAAGTAATTGTGTAAAGTAGTGAGACCACCTCATCCATCCCTCCAATTCTTTGAATAAAAGGTCTTTTTCATGGAAATAATTTGGTTCTTCTTTTATGAAATTAAAATTCATCAATGATCATTATACCTTGAAGAAAGAGGAAATGACCAAGTGGGAATGGCAAAGGGTGTGACCTCAAGGGGACTTGTTGAGTTGTCTTCTTAACTTCCTTCGTGTGGTTTATGACTCCTCTTGGAATGTATCATCTCTCTTCCATTGACTAATAAAAAGAAAGTTCTATCTTTGCATGGTTTGGTTCCCATAAAAAAAACAAAAATAAAAAAATAGAAGAAAAGAAAAAAAACAATAATGGGAATTCAAAGCACATCCCTTAGACATAATAATGGACTACAAGCATTGGTTATGGGGCTAAAAAGACATGTTACCCATACTTGAAGGCACCCCTCTAACTAAGGCCCTTCCTTCCTTATTCTCTTTTCTTTTCTTTTTGGAGTGATGATTGTTCTTTGAAGTGGTTGTGGACTCATGGTGGTCGGTAGAAGGGAACACATCAATGTGAGGTTACTATTCATGGTATGGACTTGGTTTGAACTTGGATTGATAAGTATGCTAATCATTTTACTCACATTTAGCATAAGAACCTATTGTGGACATGGTCAAGTACCTTACATCCCAATCTCTACAATCCCTTCTCATCCCATTATTCACCTCACTATTGCATAAGATTATAAAACTTTTGGTTTTCTGTAGTATAGTACAACATCCCAACCACGACAATTGTATGTTGTTTGGAACAAAGGCATGATCTACATTTATCTTCTAGGGTGCCCATAAACATATATAGAAGTGGTTATGTAAGAGCATTATGGTAGGAGCCTACTTTAGGGAGGACCCACTTGAATAACTTTTGTTGATCATGGCTTTGAACTAACCTCACATCTTCCAAAACATCAATGATTGTTTCTCTGAATTTATCATGATTTTGGGACTACTTCTCATCTGTTGCATTAATTTTTTCTGCTTTTCTATTTCCATATCAATTAATATTTCTTGGACATCTTCTGAATTAGACCTTTGGTTTCCATTGTTCAAAAACCTATGTGCTTCCAGAGTTATGCTTATTAGTCATGGGGGCTAGGGATGTCTACTTTAAAATTTTTGAAATTTTTCCAACATCCTATTTTTGAACATCATGGTAACTAGCAGTAATTGATCAAAATAATGTGGATAGCTTGATGATTTTAGTTACCTCATAACCTTGGGCATAGTATGCTGTAATCACCTTATGCTTAAATGAAAACTAAGGGATTTGAAAAGGGTTAATTATTAAGGAAAATTTACCAAAGCTAATGTTGATCCTTTGGTGACTACAACTGATTATACAAGAAATGCCTAAGGAAGAAGATCAACTAGCTTTTTTTCTAGAGGACTTCTAGTGTTAGCTCTTACTTTCTATGAATGGGTATTATAGACTACTCATTTCTCATAATTGGTGTTGTTTCTAGGGACTTTAGTTAGCCAGATGTGCTATTTGGAAGTTAGTGAAATTATTCAATGATGTTGTAAAGAACTTGAAAGTTAACATCATTAAGAAAAATAATAATAACAATAAGAGCACACTATTTTCCTTCTAATCTAATATGGGTTCTTCTCACAGTGGAGATTCTGCATCATTGTATGAAGGTGGATCTAATCAACAAAGGTGTGAATGGTCAAAATCACCAGTGTCCCAACAATGCAAAGTACTATATACTCATCCCAATGAGTATGTGCTAGACTTTACCTTCATCCTACATCAGGATGAACAATTGTAGTGGAAGGACATGGAGGAGAACATTGTGCTACTACATGAAAGAGAAGTTCCTACGATGCTACCCCAAACACTTATGAAATTTGGCATACAGGGGTTCAATGCTGAATACATTATGCAGGACCATGACTATCAAGATTATCATCCCATAGAGGCACAATGTAAGAAAGATCAACAATAGGAGATGTGCTATGAGGTGCCAAAGGGAAAATAGTTCACAAACCCCTTATTCCTACTAGGCCAAAAGGAAGGTAAGGATCCCTTCTCTAGGGATTCTCAAAACACTGAATCTCCTTTCTTCTTCTTTGAGGAAGGAGGCCCTAACAAGAATTTATAGTCCATTATAAGCAATCCTAGTTTGGGAAAGAATGGGTCTCATGACCATGGGGGCTTCAAAGGAGGGAGTCAAGGTAGAAACCAAGATAAGCAGTAAGATAAAGATAGACATGGTGAATGTGGTCATGACCTAAGGAGAGGGAGTAGCAGGCACTATTCTGGTGTTATCTTTCCTCCCTCTTCACCTTCGACATCATCATCTTCTTCCTCCTCTAGCATAATTGTGGGGCCTGCTGGAATAGTAGAGACTAGGGATCTAGAAAATCAGGGGAGGCTCACCACCATGAATGAAGGGATAATAAAGGACATAATAGGCATAATGCCCATCAGAGGAGCTACGACTATGACAAGATTTTTCTTATAATAAGAAACATGCTAAACATTGCAGAGGCTATGAGACTTCCAATAAGGCATGTGAAAGATAGCAAAATCAAATGGTTGGATATGAACAATATCCTCAAGTTCAAAGGAGGATACAACTCAAATCTATGAAATTATCTTCAAGCCTTTCATGATACCTATGTCTTGCAAAAGATTGAAAAAAATGCCAAAAACTAAAGCTATTCCTAAGGATATTCATTAAGGATGCTAACAGTTGGTACTTATTCTTAGAACCAGAATCAATTAGATAATGGAGTACGATGCTTGAACTTTTCAATGACAAGTATCAAACATACTCTCAAGTGCATAATCTAAGGAAACATATCCAAGGGTGGAGAAAAGAAACACATGAATCCTTGAATGTTTCCATTGAAAGATATTACTCTCTATTGCACAGGTACCTAGGTCGTGACTTTTCTTAAAGGGAGCAGCTCTACCATATCATAAACAAGCTTCAAACAAAAACAAGGAGAAGTATTGGGATCTATGCCCAAGGGAGACTTTCAGAATTAAGGGTCCATCAGATCCAAAGGCTAATTGAGTAGGTGGTCAAAGAAGAATATGAGTTGAGGAAGAGAGAAAGTGTGAAGAAGTACAACTAGGATCCTTCCATCCGAAAAAGGAAAGTTTAATTTTGTGCCAACATGGAGGAGGCATCACTTAATGAAGTTGTGCAATGTAAAACCTTACCAATTTAAAAATATATTTCTAAAATATCAACCAAGGTAGATAAAATGTAGGATTCATTGAATGAGAGGTTCCAAACTACTCTTAGGATTGTAGAAGAGTCCAAAGAACAAAGTAGTGGTCATGATCGAAGGAGAATGAAAGAACTTGAACATGCCCATCAAAGGGATAAGGGCAAAGCTATTGCCATTGAGGAGGTTGTGGAATATGAAACAAATGATGATGGTGGATGTGACATTTTCCAATATGAACATCCTAAGGGATGTTGCCCAATTATGTCACACTTGCAAGAATTTCGGGTTGTGCACTGAATCCTAGATTAGCAAGAAGGCAAGCACCTAGGAGGTTGCCTTATCTTCAAGGAAACTATAAGAAATTCCACCAACTATTTGAGTGGATCTCCACCCGAACCTTGTGAGTAGTACCAATAGTGGCAGCACCCATAGTCATGAGGGATGCCACCACCAAGACAATAGTAATCTTACTAGTAGTTAGATCCATATGGATACTATGTTCAACAACCAATTTCTTCATGTGACTCTTCTAATCACACATCTTTCAAGCACCACTACTACCCTCCTAAATACTACAGATCTCAATCTCCAAGAAGCGAATCCCCATTTCCATTCTACCCTTCTCATCCTTCTATAGTTGTGCCTCCACCCTCAACTCAATTATCACTAGCTCCATCCATGCACAGTGAGATTGCTACCTAGCCATAGTAAAGAAACACCACAAGAGCTATTAACTTATAGTTGGCTTTCCAGTCAAGTGCTTCAAAAAATAAACCTTGAAAAATACCTTTATTCTAAACCAATAGTTCTTGTAAGCCCACAATGAAACCTATGGCTAATGACCCTGCTTCTTCATCATCCTCTGCTACATTATTTGAGAACCCTTCAAACCAAATGCCTCTTAAGGTCCACACTCTAATGTTGACCCATGCCATCATGGATATGATTAAGGTTGGCAACCTTCCCAAGAAAGGATTTTATCCTAGGAGTCCCATAACTTATTTGTAAATTGCTTTTTCAGAGATTTTCAAGGCTCTTTTGGACTTAGATTCTAGTGTAAATTTGATCTTCCATGAAATGTATAAAGCCTAGAACCTACCTTCATTAAAGAAGAGCAACATTTGTCTTGAGTTGGTAGATTAGTCAATCACCATTCCCTTGGGACTAGTGGAGGAAACTATGACCACCATATGTAGGTGGTCATATCCTACTAACTTCCTAGTGATTCATCTAGATAACTACAAGGGGGACTTTCCAATCATCATGAGAAGGGCTTGGTTGAGCACAATAGATGCACAACTGGGAATCAGAGACCTCTCCTTGGAAATTTCCAAGGAGAATGAATTTGGAAAGATTGAGAGGAAGCACATTCTATGCATCATGTACAGTGACATAGG
Organism: Gnetum montanum; assembly: GCA_015680685.1. Taxonomy (NCBI): domain Eukaryota; kingdom Viridiplantae; phylum Streptophyta; class Gnetopsida; order Gnetales; family Gnetaceae; genus Gnetum; species Gnetum montanum. The sequence goes on from MNCI01005835.1 coordinate 646,728, forward strand.
GTGCAACTATGTGTAGAAATTATGAACCATGAAAAGCACATCAATTACAACATGCAGGCAATGTGTCGATGTGACAAAAATCCAAAGGTGCCTATATGTAGTAATCACAAAATAAGTGGACATCTAGTGGCTGACAATTGATGTAGAATGTAGTTCAATAATATGCATGGAACTAACTGAGAGCCTTACGAGTGCCTACATTGAAGGCATGAATGAACTGGAGCAAGTTCAATGCCAACTCTCTAATAATGAACCTAATAATACTAGATGGGGAGAGTTAGAGATCCCTGAAAGCTTTAAACAAGAGTCCCTTAAGTTGAAAACTTTGTCAGCTATAATGGAGTATGATTTTCTAAAAAATGGCAGGTTTATCATTATCAATGTCAATCTTTCTCCTTTGGAGAAAAAGAAGCTATTGGAGGTGATCAAAAAATGGCCAACAGCTTTTGCTAGGTCATATTCTAAACTTACTAGAATTTATTCTAGGATATGCCAAGACTGCATCTACGTTCCTTCCATTAAGCCAAAGACGTAGTTGTAGTAGTGATTGAATCCCAAACTAAACCAAATCATGAAAAAGGAGATTGAATAACTCCTCAAGGTAGGGTTCATCTATCCCATTGCAAATAGTGAGTGGGTTAGTCCACTTGTGATAGTGCCAAAGAAGGGTGGCAAATGGAGTGTTTGTATCAATTTTAGGTTATTAAACATGGCAACATATGAGGATCACTTTCCATTACCATTTGTGGACAAGGTATTGGACACCATTTTTGGGCATTGCCACTATAGCTTTCTAGATGGTTATAGTGGTTATAACCAAATTCAAATTGCACCTGAGGATCAAGCAAAAATAACATTCATGAGTCCCTAGGGAACATTTGCATATAGAAAGATGCCTTTTGGCCTCTATAATGTCCCTACCACATTCTAATGCCTTGTCCTAAGCATCTTTCAATAATAGATTGGTAGGAGGGTAGAAGTCTTCATGGATAACTTCTTCACCTATGGGGCTACATTTGAGCAAGTCTTGGACCATCTTAAGCAAGTGCTAAAAAGGTGTGTGGAGAAAAACCTTAGGCTTAACTTGCAAAAAAGCCACTTGATGCTCTAGGAAGGCATTGTGTTGGGGCACAAAATATCAAAAAAAGGGATCAAGGTCGACATTGAAAAAATAAGGATCATCCAAGAAATTACCAGATAGCCAAAAGCTATCAAAGATGGAGGTCATTCCTTGGACACACTAGCTATTATTAACGATTCATTAAGAATATCTCTAAGATCGCTAAACCGTTAGTGGAGCTAACAAGGAATGCGAATATGCATTCCATCAACTCAAAGAGGAGCTTGTGGAAACTCCAATTCTATGAGCACCTAATTAGTCTAGACCTTTTCATATCATGATGGATACATTGAATTATGTCTTGGGAGTCATGCTCATGTAGTTGGATGATCAAAAATGTCCTTACTACATCCATTGTGTGAGCAGAAGCATTGTGGGTGTACAACTAAACTACATCACAATAGAAAAAGAATTGATGGTAGTGGTGTTCACCTTGGAGAAATTCAAGCACTATGTGCTTAAGTACAAGGTGTTTGTGCACACAAACCATAGTGTAATCCGGTTCCTAATAAACAAACCAACAGTGAGCCCTCATGTCATACAATGGCTAGTGATCCTGCAGGAATTCAATTTCATGATGGTAGATAAAAAAAATTGAGAAAATGATTGTTGACCACTTATCTCAGTTTCAATGGAACAACAAAGAAGAGGAGAGCTCATTGTTAGATCAATTTCCTAATGAACTTCTCTTTGTTAGGGATATAACTAAACAAATTCCTATTGAACCCCATTGGTGTAATCACATTCTCACCTATCTTCCCACTCAGAAGATGCCATAGGAGTGGGATCATAGGAAAAAATAATAATTTCTTCACTAGGTGAAATGCTTCATGGAAATCAATGGACATCTTTACAAGGTGTGCATCAATGGCCTAGTTCATTGCTGTGTTGCTAAAGCTGATCAACTACATGTTCTCCAAGATGCTCATGAGGGTCCTTGTGGGGGCCACTATGCTGAGAGATGCATGACCATTAAGATCCTCATGGTAGGATATTATTGGCCAACACTTTTAACTGTCACTTACCACTTTATTTGCTCTTGTGAATGCTTCTAATATGATGGTGGAAGGACTGCTCCTATAGAGGGAATCCAACAGTGGATCCAACTGCTAGAATCCTTCAACATATAGGGCATTGAATTCATGGATCTCATCACATCTATGTAGAATGAAAATGCATACATCATAGTTGTTGTTGACTATTATACGAAATGGGTAGAAGCTGCAGCTATCACTAATTGCACATCTTCCATGGTTGCTCGGTTTGTACAACAATATGTTGTAAATAGGTTTGGAATGCCATGTGTACTTATTTTGATAATGGTACTCATTTCATAGGCACTACCCTTTGGAAGCTCATGCAATGCTTAGAGGTTGAACATAAAATAACAACACCCTACCACCCCCAAGCCAATATTTAAGCTAAGGTTACAAATAGGGAAATAACAAAAATATTCACAAGAACCATTAGTAAATATAGGAGGGACTGGAGCATGAAACTCAACAATGCCCTTTGGGCCTAGCGCTCCATTTGGAAACTTCCTATTGGTTACTCTCCGTATGAGCTTGTGTATGAAAAATTTCCAACACTTCCAATTCAAGCTAAGCTTCATACACTATCAACAGCTTGTGGCCTTGACCTTAACCCAAGTCTAGCATAAAAAGAAAGATTGATGAACCTCAACTTGCTAGACTTGAACTAATTGGTAGCCTTATCATCTAATAAGTTACACAAGGCATTCAACAAGCAATACCATGACCTTAGAATATGGAAAGTAAAATTTCAACCAAGAGATAAGGNATTTAAAGTCATACCCTTGTCTATCCATTTAATCCTTCCCATGTTTAGAAGCTTCCAAGGTTATAAATTTGTTAAAAGTTTCACTTTAGAAGGAACTGCATATTTCTAAAACAAGCGAATACCATAGAGTTTTCTAGATGGGTGGATGACATGGACTCACTACCTANACCCAAACAAGAGACTTCTTATCAACATACAACAAATCAAACCTTTCCATGAGCCTAAGAGTGCAAGTGACCAAAACACCTTAATGGATGGACAGGCATGCTCAATTTTTTGGATCACCTCCTTTCAACTCAATCATGAGGGAGATCGCCATCCATGCTAATCAATCAAAGTGGCTCCTCAATTTTTTGTTTTTCTATTTTTCATAATTTTTGTTCAATATCATATTTAGTACATTTTTCTCTTTCTTAAATCTTTTACAATTTATTTTATATTTTACTTTATGTTGTTTGGATTTTTCTAATGTTTTTCTTATGTTTGTTTTGTTTTTCTTTATTGCCTCCAAGACTAAGTGTAACTATAGTTGTTGATTGATGGTGGTTTGTACTATAATGTTATTTGATTACTAATGTCTAATTCTATCTTTGAATTTTGGTATTAATAACTAAGACATGGTTTCTTTTTCATGATAATAGGTAGTGAGTCCATGTCATCCACCCATCTAGAAAACTCTATGGTATTCGCTTGTTTTAGAAATATGCAGTTCCTTCTAAAGTGAAACTTTTAACAAATTTATAACCTTGGAAGCTTCTAAACATGGGAAGGATTAAATGGATAGACAAGGGTATGACTTTAAATGGATTTGATGCTCTTTGTACTTACCTACCCTCTTGGATGCATGAGTGTTTCCATGGATTTCTTACCATTCTACTATCAACCAATAATAGGAAGCTAAAATTCTTTGCATCGTGTGGTTCCTAATAAAAAGTACAAAAAAAAAACAACAACAATAATGGGAATTCAAAGCACACCCCTTAGACTAAATAATGGGCTACAAGCACTAGTTATGGAACTAGAAAGACATGTTACCCATGCCTACAAGTCCCCTCTAACTAAGGCCCATCTCACTTCCTACTTCTCTTTTCTTCTCTTTTAGGAATGGTGTGTGATTCATGGGGTCATTCTTGTGCCTTGGATGGATTGGTCTTGGAGTATCAATGCGAAGTCACTAAAAGTGGTTGGTTTTGATTCAAACTAAGGATGAATGTTATCAAGTCATATTAACTACAAAATCCATAACAAACTTCATGTGACCATTATACAAGACTCCATTCCACTCTTCACCTCATCCATCCATGCTTTCCATAAGTCACCTCACTGTCATTTTTCATATTTTGTTCAATGTCTTAGTTTGATGTGTAAAAATTCTTAGATAGTTTCTTACAGGATTTAGTCTTTAACTTTCCACAACCATTAATCATTGATGAGACGCGGTTTGCATCAGCTGCGATATCACATCCCCCGCGATATCCCAGTCAGCTGCAATTTCTATAAATATGAGGCAGCTTTCCCTCATTTGACATCCTAGCTTTAGTGTAGCGAAGCTCTGGCAGTTTGATCCCTCCAGAGTTACAATTTTCCCATGTTTGCCCGTAGTGTGGTAAATGTGATTGTACGGTGTCTTTATTCGAGTGTGCCGTACTTGGACACGCACATGACCGGCAATAAAGATCGAGATTACTTCATCATTGTAGCATTCACTTAGTTTATTTATTGTTATTCATTTCATGTTATTTATTGCTTTCATAGCGCGGTGTAAGTACGACTTGACTACGAGCATCTACGGGTGTGTACGGCTAGTTAAGGAATCGGTTACTTATCGCGATTAGTCTCTCAACCCTAAACTCCTAGAAGCGGAACGAGTACTACTTGATTACGAGCATTAAGTGTGACTGCTTGGTAGCCCAGTGGTGTAGCTAGGGGGATCTACGCTTGGTAACCCAGTGGCGTATTTCGGGTCTGCGCTTGGTAATCCCAGTGGCGTACCTAGGCCTATGCTTGGTAGTCCCAGTGGCAGTCGTGCACGAAGTCCAAGATGTGTACGGTTGATCAAGGAATTGGTTGCTCGTCACACTTAGGCTAGATTAGATTTTCTTACCTTTTCCCTCATAGCTTAGATTTAGTTAAATATTATTTTCCACTGCCATCAGGAGTATCGTTAGAATTAGAATACATCATACACCTCATCTAGACTAAACCATACGTGACATATGCAAAACTAGTCTAGATGGGAAGACAGCGAACTGCGACCTAAGGCTAACTATCTAGGTGCCACAACTAGTCCATCTGTGGAGTTCGACCAGATCGCGCGTGCGACGCTCGTTTCGTATGGTTGAGTGTAGGGGTACCTCGCCACTCATCATTGGCGCCGTTGCCGGGGATGGTGCTAGTTATCTAGATTAGTTATATCATACAAGGTCGCTCTAAAGAACTTAACGATATATTTTTCAGAAAATAATAATTATTAAAAAGTCACACAACAATGTCTCTCTGACAAGATGATAATAACGCCACACTTAGTGAGGAAGTTCATTGGAGAACCAACGAACTATATGACGATGAAGATTGGAGTATACAACCTGAAGTGGGAGATTCTTATAAGCATGAACGAAAACAACGTCATCATAACACACGAAGACATAACTTATCCGATGACGATGAACCCCCACTGGCCACTACAAGCCTAACGCAAATACAAGAGGCTGTTCGAATCTCACGTAGGCATCGTAAAGAGAGCCGACTACCCAGGCTCGATTTAAATAACTTTCCAAACTTTTCAGGAGTCTATGACTTAGATCCGCATCAACATTTACTAGCCTTCTACGATGCCTGCATATGGAATAACATTGATAACAGTTGGTAAAAACTGAAGCTCTTTCCTATGACACTCGTTGATCAAGCTAAAGTATGGTATAGATCGTTAAAACCAAATTCAATATGACGCTGGTCAACAATGGTAGAGGTCTTTAACGAAAAATATCAAACCTACGCAAGAGTGTCAGCCTTGAGGAAACAAATCCAAGGATGGAAACAAGAAAAATATGAACCTTTGGACATGGCCTTAGAACGATATTATTCACTGTTGAACAACTGTCCAGGCCATGGGTTGTCCGAGGAAAGGCTAATGTACCATATCATTGACAGGCTCCGTAATGAAACAAGAGGGACCTTAGGAACGTATGCCCGAGGTCAACTATACAACCTACGAACCCATCAAATCCAAGAGCTTGTTAAGCGGGTAGCAAAAGAAGAAGGAGAATTAGCTATATGGGAGAGTGTTGAAAAACATCAACGGGACCAAAATCTTAACTCAACAAAGGTCCATGATCATACAAAGGAGAAATCAAAAAATCTCAAGGTGGAAACATCATCTTTGCCAATACAAAAATTGTTAGAAGAAGCCGAGGCAAAGATCAATAAGATGTTGGAATGGATGAAGTGAAGAATTTGTCAACAACATTGGAGATAGAGTTTTCACAACCCAAGAAGCAGGGCGAAATAGTAGACATTCGGAAAGAAGGAATGAAGGGAATAAGTGCTCAACTACCAATCTTACATATGAATGCAACATATGCCTGTACGATCACCCCAAAGGCCGATGCCCAATATTGTTACATCTACATGAGCATTGGGGAAACACGTTACATCCAGAGTTCGTACAGAGATATTGTGTTAGACCACAGTGACAACAATCCTAGTCGTGGGGGAATCCACCCTTAGACTGGAGGCTCCCTTCACATTTTCCGAATCCAAATGCTTACAACGTTCAACATCCTGTTTCTTCAATTGGGCCACCATACTCTATCTCACCACAATACCATTCTTCACAATACCATCAACCCATACCTCCAACACAACCACCACCTTGTGCACCTTATCCTCCTCCTAACTTTCAACATTCTTATCCTTTCCCTCCTTCCACAATGCCACCAACTGTTCCTAAGGTGTTTGTACCACTGCAACCCATGAACAACACTTGTGTTGCTGCTACTAACAGCAGTGAAGAACCTCAGCAACATCAAAGACGTCCTTTCTTTAAACTCGGCCATAGGAAGGGACAACATAACTCTGAGGCCACTGCATCTTCCAACCTAGCACAATTCCAACAATGTGGTGCATCCTTACCTTCGAACCCATCGCCTCATGTACCTTCATCAGGGCCACCAACTAACACTCCAACAACCACAAGGCCCAATGAACACAACCATGGGAGGCATTAGCCCAATCCTTGCATACCATCTAACGGTCCTAAACATCATAGTGGGTCAACTCATTATCCGGGAACTACATCGTATGAAGTGCCCCACTGTGTTTATTACAAAGTGCGTAAAATCCAAGGGGATAAGTTTGGACCGGTGTCAATAATTCCAATATGCAAGGATCCTCATTCTTCATTTATTAATCCTTGCCATACTCAACCGTTTAGTTATGGGGGATACCCCCCATTTCAATGACAAGCGGGATTAATAAATTTTTTAATTTTCTTTAATTTTACAACTTTTTGTTTTCCAGTTTTTCATTTTTCAACTTTTTGTTTTACCCTTTTTGTGTGTTTGTATTTTCATGTTTTTGTAAGTAATCTCATCTATGAATAAAACACTCATGTGGATCATTAGTTGAGATGTGTTTTATGTTATTAAGTCATGAGTGATCAGTTATTTGAAACAGTGAGCCCACTACATCCATTCATCCACTCTATAAATAAAGAGGTTTCGTTCGAGGGTACAATGATATTCTTGAAATTTCTAAACTTAAAATTAATTGTGTGTTCATTGTACCCAAAATGAAGAAGGATGGACCAAGAGGGAATGATTAGGGTGTGACATCAAGGGGACTTGTGGATTCTCTTTGGTGACATCCGTGGGTGTTATCATGTAACCTGGTTGTACTAAGATCCTTGTAGATCTAACGAAAATGGAAGTAAGAGTAATCAAAAGGGCACTCAAAATTCAAAAGCTGTTCTAGGGGGTCCCACTGGAAAGACATGCACCCATGCCTGAAGGTTGGCGACTTCTCTGGATTCAGTAAAGTGAAAAAGAAGAAAAAAAAAGGAGAAGAAGAAAAGTGCCATAAAACAAAAATCACTCCTCCCTTGTACTAAACGCCAAGTGATCGTACGCCTTGTTGTTATGGTACTCTCATAGTTGTTCATCATGGGATGAAACAATGCGATGTCGCTGTTTAGAAGGATGGACTTGGTCTTGATCTTGGAATGACGGGTTAATGACACATTAATCATGCTTTACACGCAGGATTCATTGTGCCCTGCGATAGTTACCTCATGTCCCGATCTCTACGATCCCTTTCTCTACTTCGTCTCATCTCACTGTTCGTGTAATTGTAGCTCGTGTCTTGTGTAGCATAGAATTTTCATCTCATTCCGGTAATATTTACATGTGTGTGTTTTGTGGAGTTAGTGTAGATTACATTTAACCCTTCTAATGCCCACGGACACTTTAAGTGTGGTTACACAAGGGCATAATAGGTTGAAACCTGCTTTGGGGAGGACCCACTTGTGTAATCTTGTTGTAATCTCCCTTAATTCTCTCGCTCAAACACACAATTTTTGATCCTCAGCTTAGTTTTTCATAATTTTCTTTTCCATTTATTAACCCTCTAAACTTTAATGTTCCAATATTCCATTACATTCCCTTTTCTTCATAGCCGCCAAAGTTTTAATTGTTAAAATTCACACCTTTATCATCCAAAGTGCCTCTCAAATTCAGGTAATTACCCTTGAATACCTTAATCCTTGTTAATGTCCTAGTATTACACATTGATTTCAAGCAAAATCATTAAAAATTCAGTTTTCCTTAAGGTGTCTCACTATAGCTGGGCCGAGATATCGCATCCCATGAGATATCGCGTACGCGATATCGCGTCCCCTATTCCTATAAATAGGAACCCCCGCTGCAACACTTAACTTCATTTGGCATTCACACGGGGGAGGGAATTTTTGAATTTTTTCTCTGCGACTTGCGCTTGAGTGACCCTTGCTTTTTTTACTTCTATCTTGCGTGCTGGTACTCCGATTTGAATTCCGTTTGAACCTGCTTGAACCCGGAGTGTTCAGTTTAGTCGTGGGGGAGAGACATTTGCCGAAAAGTGCCTAATTTTTTTGAAATTCTTCATCGCCCAAAGGACATCAATTAGGGTAATTAATACTAACACTTAGGAAATTGTGCCATAAATCATATGACCTTAAGTATACCGGGATATTAAACCGCAAATCCACCTAAAGGCATAGGACCCATCATTATAATTTATACCGAGATATTAAACCGCAAATCCACCTGAAGGCATAGGACCCATCATTATAATTTTCGAGCACGATCACACAACACTAAATGATCTTTAATTAAGGCATGTAGTAAGGTATAACTTGATTTCCTAAACAACCTTACTAATGTTGGCCCGTGTGATTGCAGATGGCCCTGAAACGCACCCAGTAGAAGAGTCCGACCCAAGGTGGAGCAAAACAACCTAGGAGAGGTCGAAGACAAGTCCCTGCCGGACAACATAATGAATAGGAGGTGCATTCATTCAGTATCCATCAAGAAGAGCCTCCTACCAGACAGTCTGGGCAGGTAGAAGGAGGAGCAGCTGCGCCTGAACTGGGACAACAACTTACGTTGCCCCCGGAATGTGTTCAGGCCATCCACACGAAGTCCACTATTGCTTCGGTGATTGTGGAACTCAACTTCGAATCTTTTGCAGAGTTCACTCCTGAGGCTGTTAGGGATCACCTCAAAGGATCTCCCTTATGGCCCATCCTCTCGGAACAAGGTGCCTGGTACTTAGGAGAAACGTACCTGTTTTGGCACAATAAAGAGCAAGGCACCACAATAAACATTGGTGGTGTGACAGTGGATTTTTTTGCACAGACGATTTCGGAAGTGTTAAACCTTCCGAATTCAGGCCCCCATGTTGCTCGGTTATCCACCTGATCAGACCCTGATGTGCGAAAGGATTGGTTAGAGAAGGCTTATGGCAGAGATAAGGCTTTTGGTGAGCTGACCACGGAAGAGCGAGTGTATTTCAAAATCGGGACCTATCACCTCTTCCCCACAAAAGGCTTAAAGAGAATATCAACGTATGCGGCAAGAGGATGTGCAGTGTTGATGGGAAAGGTTAACGCTAACCTTCCTCATCTATATTTGACGGAGATCCTAAGGCGATTCGAAGAACGGAAGACAGGAAAAATGGCACTCCCTTTTCCCTGTCTTATCAGAAAACTGTGCCGTCGGGCAGGTATTCGGGGATATACAAACGATGTCCTCCGAAAGGCCCAAAATGCTTCTTATGCTGAATTGTTAAAGGCGCCAGCTCCAAGAAAGAGTACTGGCGAAGAGTTGGGACCAGATGAGGAAAATGAAGAACAAGTGACTGAAACCCCTGCAACTCAGCTTGCAGGACCCAGTCAACCTCCAGCCACAGGTCCTAGCCAACAACAAGAAGCAGAACCCGGCACAGGCCAGGATCAGCCGCCGCCGCAAGACTATAGACCGTCAATGAGCCACTTGAGGGCTATTGCTGAGACGGTCAGTTGGGGAAGTCGTGATGACACCAGTCTCTTCCGTGTCATCGATGATGCCAGGCAGCCTACAATTTCAATAGATCGCACAAGGGGTGAGTTGTCAGTACAAACAGGAGGAGGGGAAAGTAGATGGTCACAACAGATTTCTGGACATGCGGCATCTTTTCAAGTGCAATTAGAGACTGGTGAAGGGGCCACAGTGGTGGTCATGCAACACCAGGATGCCGCAGGAGCAGCTGATGTGGTAACTGACTACATCAAGGAGTCTTTTAATGTACCTGTTGTGCCACCGGCAGATCTTTCAGGAGCACAGGATGCTCAAACCATTGCCGGAACCTCAATGACTCCTGCTGAACATGAGGATGTATTGGACAGATTGCTTCAAATAGGACAAGTTTTAACATCCCTATTTGACGTCCCTCAAGATGTAACCGCAATGCAGTCAGACCTCATCTCGACCAAGGGGAAACTGGTCATATCCGAAGTAAGGGCTGAGCATGCTGAGGCTGAAGTGCAGAAATTACAAGAGCAGCTCATCGCCTTACAAGCAGCACAGCGGGATCCCTTGCGATTGGTTCCCACAGACCAGTTAGACAATTTTAAAACCGAGCAACTAACCAAATTAATTGCAGAAAATAAGAAGGTGGCAGAAGAAAAGGAGACGGCCACTTGGGATGCCTCCGCAGCAAAGGCGCAAACTCATGCGCATCTTAAGGCACTCAAGGCCTTGCAGGAAGAGAATAAGCAGTTGGTTGCAGATAACCTTCGGTTGACTTCTGTGGAGAAGCAAAAGAATGTTCTCGATGAGCACTTTCATTGGCTCTGAGAACAATTCATTCGAGTCAACCAAGATGTAAGCCGTTTAGCCCAAGAAAATCGAACCCTCTCGATGGAGGAGGTGCACGCTATTCGACAGAAATCAGCCATCGAGATTAGTGCGTGGCAAAATGAGGCTAAACAACATGAGAAGCTGAAGGAGCACTTCCGTGATCAGGTGGGGATGTATAAACAGATCCTGGAGAAGGAGATCCAAATGGCCAAAGCTCAAAGTAACAGCATCAGTGCCCAGCACACTGATTGGGGGGCCATTGTGGACACTTATGCCTATGCCCACCAGGCGAAAATTAAGAACCGGGACCTGCAGATCCAGGGCTTAACTGAATACATGGAGTTGGCAAACCTTCGATATGCCAACCTAGCCATGTTAACAGCAGGACACCCGAGGTCAGAGCTCGAGTAGCAGGTAGCTTCCACCTACATCAAATATGAAGCAGAATTTGTAGAGCGAAAGAAGTTGGCTGAAAAATTAGATGTTGCAAATTCTGAACTCTCGGTGGTCAAAGAAAGCTATCAAGGACAGAAAGATGTGGCAACTGACTTGGCTCGATGGCTAACTGAACTTCATGAATACAAAGACAGAGCCAGAGCCTACGAAGAGGAACGACGGGTGTTTGTAGCATGGTACGTCAAAGCTAATCAGATTTTCCCGCAACTACCTTGTCCGTGGGAAGTGCTAACTCCATCAAACATTGGAGCATCAACATGGACGGCACAAGACCCTCAGACTAAAGAGGAGAAGCTCCAGGCTATTCTTCAGCATCATCAATCTTCAAAACTTGGAGCACGTGATAAAGGGAAAGCACCCATGGAGGAGCCACTGCCACCAGGAACTACATGAGTTCCACATTTTTGAAGTTGTAGCATTTTTTCTCTGTGTTGTGTCTTCCCACACTGCGGCATTAGTCCATTTCTTTTTCTAGTTAATAATCCCATACCTATCCACTGTGTAATCACTGAAGCTTGTTCTCCTTGCAACTCGAGGACGAGTTTTTATTTAGTCGTGGGGGAATGATGAGACGCGGTTTGCGTCGGCCGCGATATCGCGTACGCGATATCGCGTCCTTCCCTACGATATCGCGTACGCGATATCGCAGTCCGCCGCCATGTCTATAAATAAGAGGCGGCACCCCCTTGTTTGGGGATCCCAGTTTTAGTGTAGCGAAGCTCTGGCAGTTTGATCCCTCCAGAGTTAGAATTTTCCCGTGTCTGCCCGCAGTGTGGTGAATGTGATTGTACGGTGTCTTTATTCGAGTGTGCCGTACTTGGACACGCACATGACCGGCAATAAAGATCGAGATTACTTCATCATTGCAGCATTCACTTAGTTTATTTATTTGTTATTTATTTAATGTTATTTATTGCTTTCATAGCGCGGTGTGAGTACGACTTAACTACGAGCATCTACGGGTGTGTACGGCTAGTTAAGGAATCGATTACTCATCGCGATTAGTTTCTCACCCTTAAACTCCTAGAAGCGGAACGAGTACGACTTGATTACGAGCATTTAAGTGTGACTGCTTGGTAGCCCAGTGGTGTAGCTAGGGGGATCTACGCTTGGTAACCCAGTGGCGTATTTGGGGTCTGCGCTTGGTAATCCCAGTGGCGTACCTAGGCCTATGCTTGGTAGTCCCAGTGGCAGTCATGCACGAAGTCCAAGATGTGTACGGTTAATTAAGGAATCAGTTGCTCATCACACTTAGGCTAGATTAGATTTTCTTACCTTTTCCTTCATAGCTTAGATTTAGTTAAATATTATTTTCCACTGCCATCAGGAGTAGCGTTAGAATTAGAATACATCATACACCTCATCTAGACTAAACCATACGTGACATATGCAAAACTAGTGTAGATGGGAAGACAGCGAACTGCGACCTAAGGCTAACTATCTAGGTGCCACAACTAGTCCATCTGCGGAGTTCGACCGGATCGCGCGTGCGACGCTCGTTTCGTATGGTTGAGTGTAGTGGTACCTCGCCACTCATCAATCATCCATGGGGTCCACAAACTCCTTGTTTTAAGGGCATTAAGGGCATGAGCTTGCTATGGAAAGGACCCACTTGCATACTCCTTGGTTGGGCTAGTTAAGTTCCTCATCTCTTAGACATTTTCACATTTAAATCATTCATGCTCCACATCGATTACGTCCAATTTTGCACTCCTTTTTAAAGTTTTCTCCAATAATTCTTCCAATAAATCTCCTTTTTGTGAATTATCTAGTTCTCTTCGAGCATTTCTTCATGTTAATGGTCTTTCTGGGTCTCTATAGCCTCCAATCACATGCAAAAACTCTTTATTTTTCTCCAAATATTCAAAGGAAAATTTTTGTCTTTTGGTTGCATCGATGGAATCCCATCAACGCAACCCCTCCTGTCAACATGAGCTCATCTACGGGATTCCATCAATGCAGCCATAAAAATTTATACCTATAGCATAACGCTTAGAAAATTTTTGCCATATGCTTCCAAATGGTAAAGGAGTTTTTTTAGTTTTCAAAGCCCATAAATTTTATACCACTTATTTGATTAACCTCATTCTTCCTTCCTACATCTACTGGAGAGGGGCTCTATCATGGGGGCCACAAACCTTAGGTATTTGACGAAAAAAATTTCAAAAATTTTCTAACTCCCATAAGGTTTAGCCAATAAAATTATATTAAAATCCCACCATATGATTAAAAATAATATTAAAATGATTAATCCTCCATGATCATAACTTAGCCAAGTGTAATTGATCCAAGAGACAAGGTACCTAAATACTCTAAGTTACATATCAAATGCTAATCCTTGGTCATGTTGTAGTTACAGATGGCACCCAGACGAAAATGCCCACAAGAAGCAATATCATTCTAACTAAGGAACAAGTGGCTTAGAACTAGAAAAGTCCAGGAAGCAAAGCCACCCCAAGAGCAGGCAGCTGAGACTCATGCAACAGGACCTCTTCAAAAGGATCCCAAAGTGGAATCTATTCATTAGATTCTAGAAGCAAAAATAAACTAGTTCCACTGGGATGAGATACCTGAATCAAGACCGAACCTTGAGGTCCCTCTAATATAGGTCTGCTTGAGGCAATTTGGGTTCAAAGAGATTCAAAAAGTAGTTCTTCCTGAACTCAACTTTGGATCTTTCCTAGACTTTATCCTAGAAGAAGTCAAAGCTCAACTTTAAACTCCTTCCATGTGGCCCATTCTTACTTTTAGTGGTGAATGGTACATGGGAGAAACATATCTCTTCTGGAATAACAAACAGGGCGATGCCACTGTGAAGATCAAGGACATTTTTATGTTTTACTTGTGAAGGTCATTTCTAAGGCCCATAGGGTACTAGAAATTGGGATAACCTTAGCACAAATTTTAATGCAAGTGAATCCAAAGGTCAAAAAGGTCAAATTTTAATCCATAGGGTGGCTCTATGGAGTTGATCATAAGGAGTTCAATGTAATCACCATGGTAGAGCATGCATATTTCAAGATGGTGGCCTAACACCTTAATCTGACAATGATGCCTAGCAAAGTGACAACCTTCTTTGCCTGTGCATGCACTACTCTGAGAGGGAAATTTCCTATCATCTTTCACAACTAATCTATTTAGAGATAGAGAAGCTATTCAAAGAAAATGAATGTGGAAGGAAGGCATTGCCCTTTCCATGCCTCATCTAAAAATTATGCAAAAGGGGAGGAATTACTTGTTGTGCCAATGACAACATCAGGCATGCTCCTGCTACCTCTTGGATGGAAATGATGAAAGATAAAGTGCTTGCCAAGATGCTAGAAGAGGAGCAGTTACCACCACCACCCATTTATGAACAATCAACATAGGAGCCTTGTGTTGTCATTGAGCGCATGTGTGAACTCCCTAAGAAACTCCTACAGTAGCAGCAAGCAGGAGCGAGTGGTGGTGAACCATCTATCTACAGGTTAGTGTTGAGTCATCTCAATGAGGTGTCACAATCAATTAGTAGGATGGAAGGTTTAGTGTTAATGTTTTCTACTTGGAGAATGAAAGTGCCCACAAGATCAAATCCTAGTGCCTAAGAGGTAACGGTGTCCCTCTCTCAACAACAATAATTCCCATAAATCTCTAGGAATGCCACTACCTTTTTGGTGCACTTGGAAGAGGATGAGGGGGAAACTGTTCTAGTCATGCAGTGCTAAGGGAAAGAAATAATGGTAGAGGTGGTTATTGAAAAAGTGGCTGATGCACTTAATGTCCCTATAGCATCTGTACTAGATGTTGCTACACTTAAAGATGTGTAGGTGTCCAAGGAGTAGGAAGTGGAAAATTTAGTGTAGCCCAGCATGAGGAGTTACTAGACTGAGTAGTAGGAACTAGGAAACTGATTCCAAATATCTTTGATATCTCAAAAACCATTTTAACAAACTAGTTGGAGTTTCTTGAGAATAGGGGGGAAAGGTCCTCATTACCAATGCCCAACTTGAGGTAGCCATAGAGCAAAATTAGTGATTAGTTGTTGAGGTTGTGAAATTAAAAGGTTGCCTCGCTGATCCCACCATACTCAGCCAGAACATAGCATGAGATGAAGCTTTTCAACAGCTTTAGGCAAAAATTCAAGAGGTTGAGTACGTGAAGGAGTTTGCAATTTTGATTAGTCCTTAGGAGATGCCACTAAATAAAACATTCAAAAGGACTTGTCAGAGGTTTTCCAAGAGAATGTCAACCTGACCTAGGAGAACCATCGCCTACAAAATGTTGAGATGCAAAAGGATCAAATTACAAACTTCATCCAACAACAACAAGAGCATCTTGCCAAGGTGAACAATGAATTGAGGAGATTGGTTGCAGAAAATCAAAATCTCTCAATGGAGGAGGTGCATGTCATTTGCTAGAAATTTGCAATTGAAATCACCACTTGGAAAAATGAGGCCCTCAAATTTGAAAGGGTCAATAACCATTACAAGGACTAGGTTGGCTTGTAGAAGGAGATAACCGAAGAACATATCCAATTGGTGAAGGTGAAGAAGAATGACACCCTCCTATAGCTCCAACAAGGAGGCGATGTTTAGCAGTCCCTCTTTGATGAACTTAATGAGTACAACAAAGCTAAAATTTGCCTCAAGAATTTGTAGGTCAAGGAGATGATGAAGTGCATGGAGCTTTCCAACCTTCATTACTCAAACCTAGTAATGCTAATCGTTGGAAGGCCAAGGTTAGAATTGGAAAAACAAGTGGCCAACTTGTACCTTCTATATAAGGGAAAGTTCAAGTACCACAAAGAAATAAAACAAAAGCTAGAAATAGCTAAAACTGAACTTGAGGTTTTCAAGGCAAAGTTTGTTGATCAAAGATCAACAATAGAGAACCTGACCAAAATAATGAATCACTACCAAGAGTTGAAAAATGCAATTAAGACATTCAACATTGAATGTAAATAATTTGTTGTTTGGTTTGTCAACTTTAATGAGTTATTTCCTACAATACCCTATCCTTGGGATGTTCCCATATTGACCCACATTGGTAATGTTGTGTGGATAATGTATGATCCTAGGAGTAAGAAGGATAGGATGAAAGCATTGTTGGATGCTTTTCATCTTTTGCTAGAAGTTGCAGTTACAACCAAATAGCCATAACCATAGCCTCAACCACAATAGTCGTGTGCACTAGAGGTAGGAGAAGGTCCGTCAAAATGTCAAGAACCTCTACCACCTGGGATTATTTGATTTTCTTCTCATCTTTAAGACACCAAAGGAGTTGTGCTATCAATTTTTATTATGGTGTTCAATTTTTTTATCATGAACACTAAATTTTATAATGATTGTAAATTTGTATACTTGGGTACTTAGTATTTGTTTGTGTGTTAGTTAGTTAGTTAATAATCCCACACCTTCCAAAAATTTTATAAAGAAACTTGTTTCTTCTTTTATTCACTCGAGGATGAGTTTTTATTCGATTGTGGAGGTATGATGAAGTGTCTTCCTTAGGGTGCATTAATGAGATGTTGTCAACATGATCTTGTCAATGTGATCTTGTCAATGTGTGGTTTGATGCATTACTATGATCCCATAAATGCAGTAGGTTCATTCCACAATTAAATCATCTTTAACATATTAAATCCAAATATTATGCAAAGACAAATTTAGTTGCTAGAAAAATAAGAAAACTAGCTATCTTCAATTAAAGTATTTGAAGATTACTACAGAGTTCACACAACCTACAAGCATCCAAAAACCTATCACACTCAAATGTTATTGTAGAGCATGAGGCTCTACAATCACATAATAGTTGTTCTTAATGTAAGAAACAACCAAGAAAATTCTCTTCCATAGCCTAGAACTAAGATCTCAACTCACAAGTGAGATACAAGAGAATAGAACACATAGATTAACACACTACAAGCTAATCTTGGAGCTTTAATCACCTATTGCACTCATCCAATATGCTCATCCAATCTCTCTTGCCCAGTTCTCCTTGCATACCAACTCTCCTCCTGTCTCATGGATGAAGGCATACATAACTATAAAGATCCAAAACCCTATAAAGCTTTTTACTTACCTTCCTAGATGTTTCCCACATGGATATGGAGTCGTTTGGATGTTTCCCAATCAATATGCCACATCAAAGCTTTTATTTTTCAAATGGCATTGCCAACCACTCAAACAATCCATCTGGTGTTTTGAAAGCTATCTTCCACTCATTACCAGGCCTCTCTCTTATTTCATGATACCCACTCTTCAAATCAATTTTGCTAAAAATTTCAGCATTAGTAAGGACATCAAGGATACCATCCATCCTTGGAATAGAAAAATTTTACCTCATTGTTATCCTATTCACTGCCCTAGAATCAATGCACATCGTCCATCCATCACTATCCTTCTTTGACACTAGCATTGCTGGAACTACACAAGGTGAAATGGATTCCCTCATAAATCCATTTGCAAGTAACCCCTCTACTTGCCTTTGCAATTCATCCCTTTGATTTGGTTTCATTCAGTAAGCTCTCTCGTTTGGAATGGTAGCACTAGGAATGAAGTCAATATAATGCTATAAATTCCTCATCGGTGGTAGTCCATCCAATTTCCTCTTGAATACCTTGGGAAATTTCTCCTTCAAGCCTAGGACACTTGTAGGAAGTTCAACTTGCACATCATCATGGTTAGTAGTAATTGTTGTCATAACAACACAACCAAATTTAGTTTCATCATGTTCCTTAATATATTTGCTCTCTCCTAGAAGGATTGAGAAAGCATTAAGTGAGCTTTATTGATTCACTTGTTCAATTGTCATGGGAATCAAATCATGGATCCCATCAGGTCTAACAACACTCCACACATTTCTTGCTTCATCAAACTGAGCACCATTGTCAAAATTCCAAGGTCTACTAAGAATTACATCAGCACTATCTATTGGAAGCACATCATACCTCACAACATCATGAAAACTTCCAAGTTTAAATTTCAAAGTACGTTGTTCCCTCACCTCTTAGGAAAAATCTTTAGATAACCAATGCATCTTATAAGGTCTTGGATGAGGATTATTACCAAACCCAATCTAGTAATTGCATTAGAAGAAATAACATTTTCTTGGGCTACCCCATCAATCAAAACATGAATCCATTCCCCACTAAGCAAACAACTAGCCCCAATTTGAAACAACAATTTCCTATCAGGATGATCTCCTTTATTGACAGTCCCCATGAATGCACAAGAATTTAATTCAGAAACATCTATAATTTTTTAAGCATTAGGATTACCTCTCTAAAAAGCATGGCTTGATGTCTCCTCCACCTTTATGGTTTGCACATCTTTTTCCTTAGCTTTCTTGTGAAGCGGACATTCCCATCGCTTATGTCCCTGTTCTCCACACTTGAAGCACTAAAATTTTGATGAGCTATTACCTTGACCCTTGCCTTTCTTGCTTAGGTCCTTCTTGGTTTTACCCATCTTATCACCTCCTTTATTCTTCTTATCTTGGCTATCCTCCTTGTCTTTAGATTTGGATTTGGATCCCTTATTAAATCTAGATCCCTTCTCCTTACCCTTAGAAGTTTGTTTGCTCTTGTCTCTGAATCCACCTAATTTCTTCTTAGTCTTGAGTGCCAAATCATAAGCCTCACAAGGGTTTATGGCTCATAAAAGAATAACTCTTGCTACTACGTCATTTTGAGACCTCCTAAAAAGATTGAAGCTTGCTCATACTTCTCCTAGTCTACCTTAGCTTGATGGAATAGATTACAAAAGTTGATGTAAAATTCTTTGACATCCTTGTTATCTTGTCTTAGGAATTTTAACCTCATAATGGTTTCTTATCTTTGATGAGATTGTTCAAATTTTCTTTTCAACCTGTATTTTATTATATCCCAATCTCTGATAGATTGCCTGTTTCATCTTTCATAACCTTGGAACTCCTTTTTGCACTAAGTAAAAGTCATACCTTCTAATTTAGATTTAGCAATAGGTACCCTTAAGTTATTTGGTACCTTCTCCAATAGAAAATGCTTCTCATGTGTCTTCAACCAACTTATAAAAGCATTAGTACCATCTACACCATTGAAAGTCCTCAACTTTACATATGAAAGTCTTGAAGCATTTTTGAACACTTTAGAAAGCCTTGCCTCATCTTCATTGTCAAGCTTGCTTGAAGCAGTATTGAGCACCATCAAAGCCCTTGGAGTTATTATTTGAGGAATAGGATTACCTCCCATTGGAATCCTTGGTTGATGGTTTCCTACACTCCCATAGTTGGATTGACCTTCCTCTTCATCTACTCCATCTCCACTTGGTTGTAAAACTTCTTCATCTGAACATACATGATCTTCACCTCCACGTGTTGGAATGTGGCTAGGATCGACTTATCTATCCACCTTCATGCTAATTTTATCTAATCAAGCAACCATCATCTGGAAGGCTGACCTCATGCTCTCTGTGTCACAATTTAGAGCTTGCACCTATTTCTACTTAGGTGCCATTTGAAATTGACAAAATCCTCAACCAAAATCCAAACAACAATAAAGCTAAGCTTTGATACCAATAACATTGGAGCAAGTTCACTCCACAATTAAATCACCTTCAATGCACTAAATCCAAATATTATGCAAAGACAACCTTATTTGCTAGAAAAATATGAAAACTAGCTATCTTCAATTAAATTATTTGAAAATTACAATAGGGTTCACACAACCCACAAGCATCTAAAAACCTCTCACACTCAAATGTTATTGCAGAGCTTTACAATCACACAATGATTGTTCTCAATGCAAGACATAACCAAGAGAAATCTCTCCCACAACCCGAAACTGAGATCTCAACTCACAAGTGAGATACAATAGAATAGAACACATATATTAACACACCACAAGTTGATCTTGGAGTTACAATCACCTATTGCACTCACCCAATGTGCTCATCCAATCTCTCTCACCTAATTCTCCTTGCATACTAGCTCTCCTCCCGTCTCATGAATGAAGCCATGCATAATTATAAAGATCCAAAACCCTAAGAAACTTTCTATTTGCCTCCCTAGATGGTTCTCACATGGATCTGGAGTCTTTTGGATGTTTTCCAATCAATAAGCCACATCAAAGCTTTTCTACTTCACTAACACAGACATCTCTTGTGAGAGCTCTATTCTCAAAAGAGATGTCAACTATTTTTGGGAAATATCTTCTCTTGACTAGAGACATCTACACTTTAAGGGAGATGTCGTTGATGAGACATCTATATTTCTAAGAAGATGTCTTTTGTGAAAGCCCTGCTCTTGGGAGAGATGCCTACTATTTTTTGTAGACATCTTCTTTGGACTAGAGATGTCTACAATTTAGGGAAGATGTCTATCTTTTTGGGGAGATGTCTCTTCTGAAGGTGCCAAAAATAAAAATGCTTGTTTTGATGCCAGATGCCTCCCAACAAGTCCCCATAGACCTTGGAATCCCCTAAACTCATCAAAATGACCCAAAAAGACCTCCAAACATGCCAAAAAATCCAAGAATCTTCCTCATAAAAATTCAACACAAAAACTGGACACACGCATCCAGGTCTTCTCCAAGTGTGAAACCTACAAAAACAACTTGTTGGCAAAGCACAAGGGAATTGGAAGAGGTGTTCCTACACTACTTGCCTATAAATACACGCTCACCAGCTGCATTAATGGCATTGATTGTTTAGTATCCTAGCGAAGCTCTTGCATTTTGTTCATTTGAATGTTAGAATATTTTTTAAGTGCCTATAGTAGGAGTGAGAAGTGTATGGATCTTTATTCAAGCATTGATGTACTTGAGCACCTCAGTGTGAATGGCAAAAAAGACGAGCTTTCTTCATAAACATTGCAACACTTGGAATTAGTTTAATGTTTACTTAATAAATTTATTATTTGGGAAATTTACTTTAATGCATTTAATTAATTAATTAATTAGTGATTAATTAATACACATACGTATGACCATTTCAAGCATATGTTAACATTTGGTAATCCCAGTAATGCTTAATGCTTGGGAACCCGGTAACGTTGCAACATGGTTTAGGATGTGTACATTAAATGGAAACGAATGCTTAAGTTAGGACTAGTTAAGATATTAGTTAGTTATTAGATTAATTAAATATTTAATTACATTATTTCTAGCACTTAGGCTATTTAAGTAATAAATATAAAATGATAAAAATCATATGCCTTAGTTACACTTAACCATACACTTGCACTTTACAAGTGGAACTAGGAAAACAACAATCACATTCGTTAGATTTACTACTAGACCTAGTGTACTTAGAGAGCTAAGGTCTACAGAATTTGACTAGATTGCTTAGTGAATGCTAGTTATTCGTATGGTTGGGCATAGGGATTGCTTGCTGCTCATCAACCACTATTGTAACCACCAAGATAATATATATCCAAAGAGAAAATCCATTCCATGGTAAGAAAGTACTTCCTAAGACGATCCCAACAACACTAATTTCATCTAAATCGAACCCCTAAAAGCAAAGTTAAGTGCTTTTAAAATTTAATTAATAAATAATAATATTTAGTTACATCCCGTGATAATTGAAACTCCTTTAAAAATTAATGTGCAACAACAAGCCCATAAAATATAATATTTTGATCATGCTAGTCTCATCAATATCACACTTGACATACCATAAGTCCACATCATGTCATACATCACATATTTATTAATAAACAATTTGTAACCAAAACCATAAAATTTTGGGAAATTTGCAAAACAATATGTCCAAACTCAATTTTTTAACTATTTGCCCCACATGCCCACATCACATGATCATATATACTAATTTGATACAAAAATACAAGGAAAAGGTAAAGATAACCCACCAATAAAAAAGTTGTAGCAGAAATTTTGAAACAAGCATAAAATCCTCAAAAATTTAGCAAAACTTCATTTCACTCCAAACAAGTTCGATACCCACATAGATATGACTACAACAATCCAAATCTAGGTTCAGAGCAAGGAAAATTCCACCCACAAAGCTCAAAATTCAAAAAAAAAGTGTAGAAATGAAGAAAGGAGAAGAAAAAACTAAAGAAAACAGGTTCAAGTTTGTTTCAGTTTTTTGAAGAAAAGAAAAACCCCCACGAAACAAAAAAGGCAATGGCTATCAAAAAAAGAGAGGGAGAAAAAACAAACAAATATAAACGATGCTTTAAGCGCATGTTTAGTAAAAACATATAAACAAGCTTCTTTTCTTTCCTTACCACACATCACCTACAAAACTTAACTTTAACTTTTTTTTTTAACTAATTTAATTTTTTTATAAGTTTATTTCTTTTAGCCCTCTACTATTAATACCTTGCATTTCAAACATGCAGGGACTCCAAATTAAAATATGTTTGAACCTATGAGATCCCTATCTAACACTCTACACATTCATACACTAAAATCACATCCAAGCATCACATAACCTAGAGTAAGTGCTCTTGTACTCCAATCCAACATCCTTGCCAACAACATCACCTATCTAACACATTACACAAGGCTAGTGTACATAATCACATCAGTTAAGAATGTAAAAATATCATAATTATAACATAAAGATGAAGTCTCATAGCCTATCAAGTGCAATTATAATAAGTTAATTCGTCTCCAATAACCCATTGAAACAACACACATAATATATAAATTGTAATCGTACAACCATACCCAATGTATCTCTTCTTTGGTGAACTCTTCAAAATATCAGAAAGCATTCCTGGGTAATGAATTGTGCATCGTTTCTTCTCAATACAAAAGCACAACTATTAGATGTGGTATTACAATAAAGACCAGAAATATAGGGTGCTCACTACCTTACAAAATTAAACTTATCTCAGTTTACTAGTTGATGGCGTTGAATACTTTAATTCAATATATTTGAGTTTACTGGTTGATGGCATCGAGTACTTTAATTCAGCAAATGAGTGACTAGTCTGCAGTCACTCAACACTTAATAAGAACTACTTTGACGCAGATCGTGGCGCCTAAAGTTGAAACCTTAAATTTGATTTTTTCCCAAACGTCGCGGTAAACTACAGGGTTTTAAAAGATTTCTCAAGTGGTTTTTTCGAAAGTTTCATCCAGATTTGGAGGGTAGCCTTCATATGTACTGTCCAAATTCGAGCATCCCAAGTTATGTTTTGCCCGTGTCCTCTCTCTTGCAGTTCATTCACATTTATCCGTATAACAGGTATATCTGACCAATGGCCAAAGTCATTTCTGTATGTTGAAGGATCGATGTCAACATAATCTCCATTATTCATTCAGTGATATCATATGGTATACATCTTATTTACTCATTGTACTGTGCATATCTCCTCTTAGTAAAATGAATGTTTAACAATTCACGTCACGGATGTTGGAGTTAAAATTTTTGAAGTGAAGTGACAGAATTTTGTGTTGTATAAGCTGATTTCTGAAGGAACGGGAAGACTGTGAAGGAGAACCCAAAGGCTTTTAATAGTGTATACTCGTTATATATTTTCCTTGCTAATAAAAAATGAAAGCCCTGCACATTCGTGGGCTCAACAATTGTTTAATAATTTATGTGGTTTAGAAGTTATGGAATGTTTAACAATTCACGGGTGTTACAGTTTTGGCGTTGAATCTTGGAGAACTCTTAAGTTGCATAATACCTATCATCAAAGAACTTAAAATTTTATTAAGGTAAAAACTATCCTCATAAGTATGGCAAATCATTCAAAAGAGTACCACTTGCCACGTTAAATAAAACCAAACCCCACCCCCTAGAGGAACACTTCAAAAAAGGACTTGTAACATTTTTTTTAACTCCTATCATATGTTTCTAAATATTGTAAGACGCTCTTATTTTATTCTGTACTTTAACAGCAGGAATGTTTCTAATGGGAAATAATAGAAATGTAAAAAGACGTCTAAAAACAAATATACCAAGAAATGCATAATTCAATTATGATCAAAGATAAAAAATTTTGTCATGTTTCTCACAAAAACAATGAGAAAAAATGCTGCATGCAGTATTCTACTTAACTTTCATCCAGGAAACTTTCATAAATCTTAAATAGTGACATAATTTGGCATTCTAGTGACGGTGAAAAGTAATGCTTTGCCCTTAGTTTGACTATACCCAAGTTCA
This sequence comes from Gnetum montanum, assembly GCA_015680685.1. Classification (NCBI taxonomy): domain Eukaryota; kingdom Viridiplantae; phylum Streptophyta; class Gnetopsida; order Gnetales; family Gnetaceae; genus Gnetum; species Gnetum montanum. The sequence continues at coordinate 671,576 of MNCI01005835.1, forward strand.
GTTGCGTAGATACCCTTTTTGATTCTTGGTCTATTTTGTCTTGTTTTGGAATAGGGTTATTGTGTCCTTTAGTCTTTCATTTATTTCGGTAACCTGTTGGAATATTTTTTGCGACTTCTCACATGATAAATGATCTTTAAACCCCGTGATCTTGGGATTCTCTGGCAAATAGGACGAAAGCAAGCATGGTTGTCTCCTTGTCTGGCCCTTCTCGCTGTCCCGCCTATTGTCAGATTCAGACACAAGAACTCCATGTAGGTAATGACGAATACCAAACGTTGTCGGAATAAAATGCAAATTGGATATCATAATAGAAAACAAACTGAACCTTAAAAGTTAAGAGCACATCATTAAAGGTAAGAACACCACAAACACTTAAATTCAGACTCACATTGCGGCATTCTCAGTACGTTTCCTTGTCATAAGGGTCCAATTAGAATCAAGAGTGAAGGTCAGAGGTCAGATGAGGTTAACCTCTGTATGACTCAGCATTCAAAAACAAAACCATGGGTATTAGTCACCTGACTTTACCAACATGGTCTCTCAAAATCAAAAATGAAACAATCATCTGCATATTTCTCAGTTTTGAAACAACCTGCCCACTTGCCACACAAAAACCTACGCACCACATTCAAAACAAATTGATTCCCAAAAACTCACTCAACACAAATGCTAGACCAAGAGCAATTGCTATGATGGATGAACCCCATGAAAGCCCTTCTGTGATCCTGGGCACTTTCTTCTTCAAAGCACTGCTACATGAACCGATAAATGCTGTGTAGCTTCCCATTGCTACAATTGTTCCAACAAGGAACATGCCCAAGAAGGCTGCCCCAGCAATGCGAGAGGGCAAAGCAAGAGCAGGCAAGATCATAAGAAGAGCATCTGGTTGCAACCCATGAACAATTCCTGTAGCAAAAGTTGCTAAGCCAAAGTTCTTGCCATTCTTCACAGGAATGTTTCCAACAGGCACTGGATCATCACCATCCTCCAAAGGGATCCCACTTTCACCGGCTTGTAATGCCTCTTTGATCCCCATTGCTCCAATAACAAGCAAGGTGATGCCAACAATCCTTGCACCCCATGCTCGAAAAAACTCAACTTGCAATTTGCCTTTCAGTAACAGAAAAAGAATTCCAAAAATAACCTGCCCTGCATCATGGCCACATCCCCATAAAGCCCCAACGGCTGCACTTTCAATTCTGGAGCGTCCTATTGAAAGGGGAGCAAGTGCTGCAAGGTGGTCTGGTCCTGTCAAGGTGTGCAGGAATCCTGCTACAAGCCCTGTCCAGGCACTACTCAGAAACTCTGTTTTCACAAGTAAGTTGGTTGCCCTTCCTCCTGCTGCAATGGCAGCAGACCTGCCTGCAGCTGCTGCTAAAGCGGGATGCCTGTAAATTCCACTGGCTGTCAACAAAATTACAGCTGCTCCAACACCTGTTATCTGAGAGACAATCAGTACAATGCTTAAATGCTGCCTGAAAACAAAGTTCTTATGAATAATTTAAAAACCTTGAAAGAACTGTGAATTTGATAGAGAATTACGGATTTAAACAACATATATAATATATGTTCTAATGCTTTTAAGGCATTACGAGGAATGTGCTCATATTTTAAACCATAAATCGTTAAAAATAGAGGATAGGTAAAAATTTAACAAAACAACAGAAAAATATTCACGAGTGGCTCAATAAATGGAAGTACCTTGTTTATTTTAATTTTAAGCAAGTTTAGTCTATAAATGGTGAAATATGCAGTATTTAAAAAAAATGGAAAATATAAAAGTAAAAAAATTATTTTATTTGAAGAGTATTCTGTGGCTGCCTTAATTCAAAGGCAAATTATTTATCTGCTATTATTGATTATAATGCATAATTTGCAGGGAACAAATTGTACAGCACAAATACCAATTAACATAAATAATCCAACAATTCAATAACTAATGATATTTTCAAAACTCATAAAATGAATATTTCTGCTCTAGAATAAATCCAAAGGGTCTCCGTACTTGCAGATTCCGTTGCATATTAACCCAAGTGCACTTTTATGACAAATTGAAACGGAAACTGAAACTGTTCCTTATGTGAGTTTGAATTATCACTTTGGCTGCAAATATATATGAATTTCGATAAATGAGAAAAATTCACGTCTGTTTATGGCTACAAAATATAGTGGAAGCATATTGGATTTAGAAGTTTTGTAAACAACATGACAAAGTACAGGCTTATCCATTCCACCATAAGATTAAGTATTTACTCACCAATTTTTTAGCAGACTGCCGTGGTTTGGTAGAAGAATCAACACCTTCAAGAAAAGAAAGCTTATCGCTGGATTCCTTGCTATCTATCGCTGCGTTTGGCTGGTGCGACGGTACAGTAGTTTTGCCAAAACTGCCGGCAGACTCGAGGGACGCGCAGCAGCGCATAAGAGCAATATTACTTCTGCGCAGTTCTGATAAACCGTGAACTTTAGAAGACAACGCAAACCCTCTATCATTCAGATCAATCGGAAACCGGCCTTTTCCTCTAATAGACACAACTTGAAACAAAGTAACAGATGCCTCCGAGGAATTTAGAGCTTTCTTCCTCGTCACATGAACGGAAGTGGCCAGAGAGGACCCAGGTTTAACGGAGTGCACTGTTGTAGCCATACTCAAATCCAAAAAGCCTTGGCAAAGCCAAAATCCCAATGTAAAGCTTGAATCTTGTCCTAAAAATGGGGCTCTTTGAATAACGGTGACGGTCGTTATATGTACAGATTACCGTTACCCGACAGATATTGTCATAGATCTCACGAATCCATTTCCAAGCTCCCTATTGTGCAAACAATCGGTTCATTACCGAACCGAAACATAGAAGCTCTTGATCATAACCTGCAATTTTTGAAAAGCAGAAATATATCTCAATAACAAAGCAACCATTGCCCCTCACGACTCCAAAAAGCAAAAATCCCAAACATAAGAGCAGCAGCAATGGCAGCAGCCACGGAGAAACCACCAGATCTCAAGAAAACCGTCCTAAACCCCCGACACAGAGCTAACAATGTATCCAAGACTCAAAATCGTCGGCTCCACTGTCAAAACTAGCATCGACGACCGCTGCAAGATTTCGAATCGCAAAGAAAATAACAGACGCTAAAACCAGTAAACAAGAAGAGGCAGGAGAAAACACAGGAAAAGAAAGTTGTAGAACAGGCGCCTGTTAATCTTTTTGTTAATGCAACAAACGGTTCTGCATCGACACCTAATTAAAGGATTTTGACTTCAATTTCCAAGAAAGTGTGAATGAAAATATGCACCAGAAAGTGGCATTTGACGAGGCATCCCTGTTTTGCTAAGAGTCAATTCCTGGTGCTCATCCAGCCGCCCCGGTTTACGGAGTTGGAACGACGAAAAAACAAATCCGCAGCAGATCTGCCACTACATTAGAGCTAAATCAATATTGTACAATGGACTCGCGGGCGGCATTCAATTGTTTTATGTTTTGTAGAAAGAGAAACGTAATCCGTACAAAACGGGATTCAGCAGCAACATATAAAAGTTCTAAATATCCATCCTATTATTCTCGGACAGATTTTTCTTTCTATGCCCGAAATGCAGAATCTAAACGCGACACAGATACAGATCCAGTTAACTCTGCGTACGAACTTCTGGATCGATGATGTTCGGTTATTTCATCATGCGTTGGTAAGAGTTAATATGTTTAGTTTGGGGGTGGGCGAAGCGTCGTTGACTGGCCGAGCAGTTTTGCAAGGGCAAGTCAAAAGACATGGTGTACACTCAAGCCGCGTTGCAAAGGGGGTGAATATCAATTATTCGCCATTTTCGCATGAAAATTGATAGGGGTGGGACCCACACTTTTCGTGTGGACAACCACTAACCACTACGAAGAAGAGTCTACCTAGAGATCACCAAGTCTTTTAAAAAAGGCTTGAAAGACAAAGGTGCCGTTTTGGCCTTCTTTCTTACTTAATAGAATCCATAATCGTCTACTCATCTAGCTTATTCTGGGTAACCTTATTTTGGTGTGTGGGAAACTCCAATATAATTGTAATATAAGTATATTGTAAGAGAAATGTGATGGATTGAAGTGCAACATGTTATCCAAAATAAGAAAAAATGCTTTAAGCAATGGCAACATAGTGGCTAAGAAAACAAGCTAATATACAAAATGACAAAGAAGGAGGCCAATGCAATAGTAGCCAAAGCCAAACATAAGGCCTTGAATAGCTTTTATGAGAAATTAGGAATAAAGGAAGAAGAAAAAACTAGCAAAAATCAGAAATAAGAAATGTAAGGACGTTGATCATGTCAAATACATCAAGGAAGTAGATGAAAGAATTTTGGCAAAAGACAATGAAATTTTGGATAGGTGGAAAAATTATTTTCAAAAATTATTAAATGACGAATTCCCAATAGGAGACATCCAAGAAGAAGAACCAAATTTTGGTTTGGTTAATGAACTTTCCTTCTTTGAGGTGAAAATAGCCTTATTAAAGATGAAAAATGTAAAAGCTATTACGCCAGATAATATTCCTATAGAAGCTTGGAAAGCATTGGGAGATACAAGAGTTTCTTGGCTAACACAATTGATTAATAAAATTTTGATGAATGGAGAAATGCCAACAACTAGAGAAAAAGCTTTGTTGTTCCCATTTACAAAAATAAAGGAGATATACAAAATAGTGCAAACTATAAAGGGATCAAGCTAATCAGCCATACTATGAAGCCTTGGAATAACATTTGATTTATTACATTAGGTCTACATCAAGGATTTTCACTAAGCTCATACTTATGATGATTTAATAAAGAAAATACAAGATGAAATCCTATGTTGTATACTATTTGTAGATGATTTTGTATTGGTGGATATAGCTTAAGACAATATTGCTACTAAAATGGAGCAATGGATACATTCTAAAATTAAAGGGCTTAAAAATTAGCAAAAGTAAGATATAATTTATGAAATGTAATTTTAATAACAACATAAACAATGGTGAAATAGAAGTAATAATTCAAGGCCAAAATATCCCTCACTACAAATAGTTTGACTACCTAGAATTAATCCTCTAATTAGATGCTGAAATTGATAAAGATATTAGAAATAAAATTGAGGTAGGATTGTCAAAATAGAGATAGGCTAGTGATGTTCTATGTGCTAAAAAGAATATCAATAAAATTAAATGGAAAATTTTACAAGACATCAATTAGGCCTACTATTTCATATGGTGTTGAATGTTGGTGATGAGCATCAAAGTGTTGCATTGACGAGGCCTTGTTTATGTGGTGTTACCTCGTCGACAAGGCCATGTCAACGTAGCGTTTGCTGCGTTGACAGGGCCCCATCAACATAGCCCTAGAGCAAAAACTATAAATACGAGCTCCCAGCCATGTTTATGGGGATCCAATTCATAGCAATAGCCAAACTCTTGTAGTTTTTACATTTGATAGTTAGCATATTTTCCTAAGTGCCCGTAGCAGGAGTCATTGAGTGTACGGATCTTTATTTGAACATTGTTGATGAGTGGTGAGGTACCCCTACATTCAACCATACGAAATGAGCATAGCACGCGTGATCCGGTCGAACTCCGCAGACTAAGTGCCTACACGCCCCATGGAATACTTAGGGTTAATTATTCGTTGTCTTCCCAGACTTACTTGTAGTTGTCACGATGTATGATTAAGTAAGTCCGAGGTATATGATTTTTATAGTCTTTTATGTTTTATGTCTCCTATGCTATCAAGGTGAAGGGTTGAGAAACTAATTACTAACTCTAACTAATGAACTAAGTCTAAATTAACCTAGCGTCAGCATCCGTTCCCACTTACTGTACACACCCTGAACTGATGAAATTGTGGCTACCAAACACTAATCGTTGCTGGGATCACCATGTGTAACACATGTGCTTGAAGTGGTCGTACTAAGGTACTTAACTAGGAGGAAAGGGTTGAGAGAATCTAATCTAGCCTAAGTGTGATGAGCATCCGTTCCTTGATTATCTGTACACATCCTTAAATGCTCGTAATCAAGTCGTACTCATTCCGTATTACTAGGAGATAAGGGTGAGAGAGAAATCAATAAATAACATTAAATAAAATCCTATTCCATGCACTGTAAGGTTTATCTAGGAAGTTTGTCTTTATTTCCGTACACAACTTGTGTTCAAGTACAATGTTGCTCGAATAAAGATCCGTTCACTTTAGGACTCCTATTGCGGGCACATGGAAAATATTCTATCTTTGGAGTGATCAATCTACCAGAGTTTCCCTACTTCTAGCCTAGGATGAGAAAACAAGGAGAGCCACCTCTTATTTATATATATGACGACGCACCGTGTACGCGATATCGCGTACACGATATCGCAGGGGATGACGCGATATCGCAGCCTATGCGATAGCTACGATATCGCGTCTCATCATACCCCCATAACTAAATGAAAACTCGTCCTCGAGTTCCCTACAAAATATTGGAAAGGTATGGGATTATTGACATGAATGGAACTAATGGGATGACATGTGAATGAATCATCATTACAAGAATTGACAAAACTGGTGTTCATGACAACAAGGGTGAACATCTTATTACATTGACATCAGGCCTTAGTTGGCAGCTGAGAGAGAAGAGAGAAAGAAGTGTTGCTACTGCCAACGCTAAGATTGTGCCTTTTGTTGTCCATTCGTAAGTGCTCCATTGATCTTTCTCCTTGCAAAGTTGCTTCTAGCACTGCTCCATTCCAAGTGGTTGCTCCAGATCCAATCCGTTGTTGTATGATCACCATCTGCACACACAACACAATCTTTTATTAGTAAGGGTAAATGAATTTCAATGTAGTTGATACCTTGCTTCGGTGGAAGGTCCATTGGCTAGGTTGTGGTATGGCTGATATGGGTCTAGAGATATATTAATGATGACTACCGAAGGTGTAGGTGTTAGGAAAAATTTGAAAAAATCAGTGCTAGGAGAAAATCGAAAAAATCAGGCCCCATACCCCCATGACTAATCGCGAACCTTCGGTAGCGTTAGAATGGAGAAATAAAAGGAGTAAGAAAGATAGATAAAAAGGGACAACTATGGCATCGATGAAATGGATGTCAAGATGGAAATAAACAAAATAAAATTAATTGGAAAAATGTTAGGGAAAAGAAAATAGCTGGTACACCAAGTAGGAATGTCAGTGGGTCCTCCCCAAAGCAGGCTCATGCCCTTAATGCCCTGACAAACCCACATTCAAAGAGTCCATAAGCTCTGGGAATGTCATTTGGAACAAGAGTTAAAGTCTTAACCACAAGAGTTTACCAAAAAGAAAACGAGGTATCTACCAAAATATACACTAATGATACAACCGGCAATGAGGTGAACATTGGAGAGAAGGGTGGAGAGAAGAGAATGGGATGGAATTCCAAAAATAAGGTGGTGTACAGCCCCTTGTGTGTTGCATGATTAATGTGACTTGGCAAATCTCATTCCAACTCCGGCCTCAAACCAACCACATCCAATGACTTTGCATCAATGCATTCAGTTAATCCATCCACTTGAATAACAAGAAGGCTTCCCCCAAGAGTCACCACCATTCCGATGAAACAAAGAGGGGAGAATGGGAAGTGAGAAGGGCCTTAGTTAGAGGGAACGTTTTAGTTCCATAACTAGTGCTTGTAGCCCAAGGGATTATTCATCTAAGGGGTGTGCTTTGAATTCTCACTTTTTTTTTGTGTTTTTATGCGTGAGAACCACACCATGCAAAGAATTCTTGTTTTTATTGTCTCAGCTTCTGATAATTGGGTAACATCAGAACGGCAAGAAAACTCAAGAAGAAAACATCCAAGCACCCAAGAGAATGGTGAACACAAAAGCATCAAGTTCCCTTGAAGTCACACCCTTGTCAAACCTTGAGTCCTTCCTTAGTTTGAGAAATGCCCAGTCACCGATTCATTAAAGTTCTTATTATGAAAGGAGACTGTACATTTCCAAGCCAAGAGAGACCATAGAAAGTGGATAGATGGATGAAGTAAACTCATTGCCTGCCATATCAAAAGAAACATACCTTAGTATCAACATCCACTTAAAGGTAAAAACCAAACATTAGCAATCAATATGAAAACAATTCATACCATCACGAAGAACACTTATTGGATGACAAACTTATAGGGTGGATAACACACACACACACAAAATGAAAAAGTATAACGATGTTGTAAAACAAAAACAAGAAAAGTTAAAGAAATTTGTAAAACAAAAATGTGTAAAACAAAAATATGAAAAACAAAAATGTAAAAAGAACTAAGGGCCCCAAAGGATTAGCATAGGTGGCCATCTCCCCCATGACTGAATGGAAAGGGAGAGATCCAAAATAGGGAGCGAGGTTGCCCGCTAGTGGAGGCATAATTCGTACTGGCAGTTGTGGGTTCACGGAAAGGTTTTATTTGTTGTACATTAACCAATAATCTTTTATCCGGGCTGTCAGGCTTATATATCATCATGGCTCTAGAGGAGAAGGTTGTATGAATGATATAGGGTCCTTCCCACAATGTTTGAAATTTTGTACGTTGAGGTACGTGCGTGGGGTTCTAGTAAAGGACCTTGTCTCCTAGTTGGTACCGAAACCTTCGAATTCTTAATTCATGACGTTGTTTACTATGTGCTTTGTGCAACTCATTTAACAATAGTGCAACCAATCTATTCTCGTCTAGCATGTTCAGAGTTGCCAACCGTTGTTTTTGTGCTAGGTTGAGATCTAGGTGAAGGTCGCAAGCCATGGATAGTGTACAGAGCTCATTCTGTATGGGGAGCTTTGGTAGTTTCCTATACACTAACTCATAGGGAGAATAGCCTGTAGGGAGCTTCCAAGTGGAGCAATACGCCCAAAGAGCATCGTTCAGTTTTGTACTCCAATCTCGCCTAAATTTGCTAATCGTTCTCGTTAATATTCTAGTAATCTCCCAGTTAGTAACCTCAGCTTGGCCATTAGCTTGGGGGTGGTAAGGTGTGGTCAATTTATGCTCAACCCCTAAGCGTTGCATCAATTTGCGAAAGGTTGCACCTATAAAATGTGTTCCATTATCAGAGATGAGTGCACACGGCACACCAAACCTGTTTATGATTTGTTTTTGTACAAATCGTGCAGCCATAGATGATGTGCAGTCTGTTACTGTGGCTACTCCAGCCCATTTGGTTAAGTAATCAACAGCAACAATGATATATGCCTTTCCATTGGACATCAGTGTAATAGGCCCCATAAAATCTATTCCCCAGATATCGAAGGGTTCCAAAGGTTGAATCCATTATTGCAGACCCTCCATCCTAGCAGTCATTCCACCATCATGTTGGAAGCATTCACAGGATTGGGCAAAATGATGGGCGTCCCAAAATAGTGTTGGCCAATAATATCCTGCAAGTAGGACCTTGGTAGCTATTTGTCTCCTAGCATAGTGACCTCCACAAGGGCCCTCATGAGCATCCTAGAGAACTTTTAATTGATCCTTATTGGGCATGCACCATCGAACCAAGCCATCAGGACAAACTTTATAGAGTTGTCCCTTGATTTCCATGAAGTACTTGATTTTGTGAAGAAACTGTTGTTTCTTCCTAAAGTCCAACCCGTGTGGTATTTTTTGGGAAGTGAGATAAGTAAGAATGCTACTATACCAATTTATTTTCATGGGTTGATCATTTACTACACCGAAAAAGAGGGTTTCATCAGGAAAATGGTTAGATACAGCATATTTATCCTTTTTGCTATCCCAACGCAACCGAGATAGGTGATCTACGACTACATTCTTGGTGCCTTTGCGATCTACTATTGTTAAATCGAACTCCTGAAGAATTACCAACCAACATATGATACGTGGGCTAACCGTTGGCTTGTTCATAAGAAACCTAATTGCACTATGATCCATATGGATGTATACTTTGTAGCCCAATACATAGTGCCTAAATTTGTCTAGTGCAAACACTACAGCCATTAATTCCTTTTCCGTAGTCATGTAGTTAAGTTGTGCACCAGTGATACTCTTACTGGCACAGTGGGTGTAATAAGGTCATTTTTGTTCATCTAATTGTGTCAGTATGGCTCCTAAGGCATAATTAGATGTGTCGATCATGATATGGAACGACCTAGACCAATCAGGGGCTTGTAGAATGGGAGTTTCCACAAGCCTCTATTTGAGAGTTTGGAATGCCCGTTCACATTCCCTGGTCCATTCGAATGGTGCATCTTTTTTCGTTAATTCCACCAGTGACTTGGAAATTTTGGAGAAGTTCTCGATAAATCTCCTGTAGTAGCCAGTGTGTCCAAGGAATGACCTAATGTCTTTGACAATTTCTGGTTGTCGGGTAATTCCTTGGTTGACTTTAATTTTTTCCGGATCCATCTCAATTCCTGATTGTGAAATTTTATGCCCCAGTACGATGCCCTCTTAAACCATCAAATGGCTCTTTTGCCAGTTGAGCTTTAGGTTGGTTTCAACACGTTGTTTCAATACTTGCTCTAACCGGTCGAGGGCTTGATCAAAGCTCGTCCCATAAGTGGAGAAGTCGTCCATGAAGACTTCTACTTCGTTACCTATTTGCTGTTGAAATATGCTCATAACTAATCGTTGGAATGTGGCAGGGGCATTGCATAAGCCAAAAGGCATTTTTTTGTATGCAAACATTCCCCAAGGACTAGTGAACGTTGTTTTGGCTTGGTCTTCTGGTGCGATTCGTATTTGGTTGTATCCACTATACCCATCTAGAAAACTATAATAGCGATGCCCTGCTATAGTGTCTAAGACTTGGGCAACAAATGAAAATGGGAAGTGATCTTTGAATGTTGCCATATTCAATAGCCTAAATTCTATACATACCCTCCATTTTCCTCCCTTTTTGGTACGATTACAAGAGGACTAACCCACTCGCTATCAGCAATGGGGTAAATGAACCCAGCCTTGAGAAGTTGCTCTATCTCCTCTTTCACTATTTGTTTTAACTTCAGGTTCAATCGCCTCTGGGGTTTCTTGCGAGGTCTCATGGAGGGATCCGTGTAAACCCTATGTTGGCATATCCTAGGATCTATTCCAGTTAGTTCAGGGTATGACCAAGCAAAGGTTTTTGACCATTTATTTATCACCTTCAGCAAACTCTCTTTTTGTTTGGGAGAAAGCTTTGCGTTGATGATTACTGATTTTCCGTTTTTAAGGATCACGTATTCCAAACCGGTGGGCACCGGTTTTAAATCTAGGGGTTATTATTTAAACTTCTCAAGAATCTCCAACTTCCCCCAGTTAATGTTTTCAGGGTTAAGGGCTAGAGGTTGGCAACGGACTTGCTCAAGTGCATCCATGCTTTCAATGTAAGCACTAATTATCCCCTCAGTTAGTTCCATGCATGTCATTGAATTGCTCTCTTGGTTAGCCATCAGCCACTGGGTGTTTTCTTGTTGTGTGGCTGCTGCATATAGGCACTTTTGTATGTCAATATCCTATGCACACCGATTGCATGTAGGCAATGTTAGACTTCGCATCACCCATGATTTCTGCATGCAATGACACTCTATGTTAGTATATGCAATGCATGGAACTCTCTTCCTCTCAATTTTCCCAAAAGTATTTTTCTTGGATATTTCTAGGGAAAGATTGTAGATTCCTAGGCGTGCATCGATTGTACTCAGCCATGCCCTTCCCATTATAATTGGGAAATCCCCTTTGTCATTGTTTATTTGGATCACTAGGAAATCAACTGAATATGACCAACCACCCACAGTGGTAACAATGTCCTTAACCTATCCCAAAGGAATAGTGATGGACTGGTCAGCTAGCTCTAAGCAAATATTGCTCTTCTTAAGTGGAGGCAGGTTCCAGGATTTATACAGTTCTTATGAGATTAAGTTGACTCCAAAACCTGAGTCGAGGAGAGCCTTATGGGGTTCATTCCCAGTGACTTGGAGATAAACTAGGGGGACCCCAGGATCAGATAATTTCTTGGGAAGGTGGTCAACCTTGATCTAGTCAGTTACGGTATGCGTTAACATAATCGTATGCATTGCGCGCGATTTCTTATTTGAAGGGGGTCCCGAAACCTTATTTGGTACGACGGTGTTTAGGTGCTCAACTGCTTGTGAGGGTGAGGGCTTAGTTGGATTCTTGGCTCTGAAGAAAGGTCGTTTTAGCGTAAAAATGTTAGGACCAACTGAGAATTGAGGATTAGAAGCCCTCGTGACATTAGGTTGTTACGATTGTGTGGGAAATACCCTTGGCGTTGTTGGGGCGGTTGGTCATGGAGCTACTGGCGTGAGAGGTGCAGATGGATTTGGAGGATGGTATTTATGTGGGGTGTTCCTTCCCAGAGGGGAAGTCTGGTGATATTCCTGAACTGGGTAGTGACGTTGTGGGATTATGTAGCCCATAGGGTCACTTGGAGGGACCGATTGCCGGTAAGGGTATTGATGTTTAGGTGGTGACATCCCCCATGATTGTGGATATTTCCACTGCTGATGCTGCCCTATGGGTTGTGGTGGAGTTCCACTTGGATAATACGTTAAGGGTTGATGGAACTGTCTTGGGTTACCTTGGGGATAAGGTAACCTTCGGGGTATCTGCCGTTTGTTGAGTCTCCGGTTAAGTGCATACATCCCAGACTCTTGTAGATGTGAGATGATTGGACAACACCCCTTAAGATGGTCATAATAGCAGATCTCACATCCACCATCATTGTCTATGTTTGATTCCACAACCACATCGGAGATAGTAATTTTCCCCTTACCCTTGTTATGTGCAAGGCCTAAATCCCTCACTTTGTCTTACCTTTGTCACTACTTCATTCCTCCTTAGACTCTTCTACAATTTTCAAGATAGTTTTAAGTTTGGAGTCTAAGGAATCCCACAATTGATCCATCTTAGCCGATACTTCCATTGTTAGTTTTTGAATCGACAAGGTTTTTCTGTTCACCAACTCTTCAAGTGGTGACTCATCCTCTTCATCGCAAAATTTCACTCCCTTATTTCGAAGGGAGGGATCACAGTTGTATTCTTCTGCACTCTCTCTTTTTCATAGCTCATCTTCTTCTTTTGCTACTTGTTCTAACAAGCGATGAACTTCATGGGCTCTGAGTTTTGATAGTCTCCCTTGGGCATAAGTCCCAAGGGTTCTCCTCGTCTCATGTCTTAGCCCATCCACGATGTGGCGAAGTTGATCCCGTTGAGCGTATCCATNGGTTTCCGATTCTAAGGACCGATACCAACTCTCTACTTCTTTAATGAGTGTCCTTGGAAACAACTTAAGTTTTTGCCACTTATTCTCTATGTTTTACAAGGCGTAGACATCATGAAATGCCTGTAAATGATGCTGCGGATCAGCATTGTATCCCCTTTCAAATCTTGGGATTTTGTTCATGTCTAAGTGTTTGATCCGACTATCTTTTAAATGCCTTATGGGAATTCTAATAGCCTCCATTATGTCAAGCATACTTCAGGTTGCAAGTAGGGGCTCATCATGATCATCTCTTTCATGACATATATGATGTCTTTGTTGTTCCCTACTTTCCCTTCATTCATACCCTTATCCTCTCTCTCGACTCTCTCGTCGAGGTCTCTGATTTTTCTTACCTTTATCCTCTTCGTTATGCTCTTCATGATTGCACCCATACGTAGAAGGAGAGGATGAGTGATGAGATGAAGGAGAAGAAGAAGGAGAACCATCACCATGACGATGTTTCTTGCATTCTCTTCGGCTGCTTCAGCCCCGATCATGGTGACGATCTAAGTGCCTGTCCTTATGAGTTGTTGTTCCCTCTATGAATAGTTGGTGTTCACGGGGATTAGAACCAGGGTTGTGTATCGTTGATCGTAGGTTCTGATACCCAACCTCCTCACCATTGTTAGGAGGGGAAACATCATTTGTTAGAGAACCCGTTATAATGGGTTCATCATCTCCTATTTCACTAAGGACGTGCGGGCCTTTGCCCTTCAACAAGGTATGTTGGCTCTCCTTCCTTGAGTCCCTCATACGTTGTAAAGCTATGGAATGGTAATCCCTCATGTCAAAATCACCCATAACATACTCAGCATAAAATTTTGTCATGTCAATCTGTGCTAAAGCACAGAGAAGCATGTTAAGGACTGCCCGATCTGGGGGTAACACTATGTTACCATGTAGATCTCTCCAACGCATCTGTTCATCTTGATGGAAGATAAAAGTAAAATTGGGAATATACTCATCGGGATGAGTATATTCCACCCTATATTACTAAGGAACCGGCTGTTTTAGGTTATGTGTTTTTGATTGTCGACTATTCTTTGTATTATCCCTAGGTGGTGAGTTGCTCTTATGAGAAGAAGACATTGTTATTGGTGTGCTAATTTTACCGTTATATAATTTTTTTTCTTTTAATTAATTAACCCGAAGGTTCGTTTAGGCTCCCAACGATGTGAGTGATGTCCTATGTTCTATTCAGTGCACAAACACTTAGTCCCTGGCAATGGCGCCAATGATGAGTGGCGAGGTACCCCTACACTCAACCATACGAAACGAGCGTAGCACGTGCGATCTGATTGAACTTTGTAGACTAAGTGCCTACACGCCCCATGGAACACTTAGGGTTAATTATTTGTTGTCTTCCCAGACTTACTTGTAGTTGACATGGTGTATGGTTAAGTAAGTCTGAGGTATATGATTTTTATAGTCTTTTATGTTTTATGTCTCCTATGCTATCAAGGTGAAGGGTTGAGAAACTAATTACTAACTCTAACTAATGAACTAATTCTAAATTAACCTAGTGTTAGCATCTGTTCCCACTTATCATACACACCTGAACCGATGCAACTGTGGCTACCAAACACTAATCGTTGTTGGGATCACCACACGTAATGCATGTGCTCGAAGTGGTCATACTGAGGCACTTAACTAGGAGGAAAGGATTGAGAGAATCTAATCTAGCCTAAGTGCAATGAGCATCTATTCCTTGATTATCCGTACACATCCTTAAATGCTTGTAATCAAGTCGTACTCATTCCTCATTACTAGGAGATAAGGGTGAGAGAGAAAGCAATAAATAACATTAAATAAAATCCTATTCCATGCATTGTAAGGTTTATCCAAGAAGTTCATCTTTATTGCCGTTCACAACTTGTGTTCAAGTATAATGTTGCTCGATTAAAGATCCGTTCACTTTAGGACTCCTACTACGGGCACATAGAAAATATTCTATCTCTAGAGTGATCAATCTGCCAAAGTTTCCCTACTTCTAGCCTAGGATGAGGAAACAAGGGAGAGCCGCCTCTTATTTATAGATATGATGGCACATCGCGATATCGTGTACGCAATATTGCAGGGGACGACACGATATCGCATACACAATATCGCATGGGATGCAATATCATGACTACCGCGATATCATGTATGCAATATCGTGGCCCATGCGATATCGTGTCTCATCAATTGTTGTACCTGAGCATGACATTATGTACGACAATAAAGATGAGCTTCTTAATAAACCTTGCAACATTCTTGATAGTTTAGATATTTATTCATGCATTTAATGTTTTCAATTAATTATTTAACGTTTTCTAGTAATTAAGCTAATTAAGTGAGATAAGCTAGATAGATTAAATACTTAAGTACGACTGCTTCGAGCGTAGCATGTATTTGCTTAGTGATCCTAGCAATGTTATTGCTTGGTGCACCCAATAGCGTAGTACTTGGTAACCCAGCAGTGGATACATAGGTTCAAGACATGTACGAAAAGTGGGATAAGATACTTATGTTAGGATTAGCTAGAGACCAACTAGTTAATTAGATCAAATTAGTCATTAAATTACTTTATCTCTCTCTTCAAGGACCAAAGGACATAAAACATAAAATGACAAAAATCATATGCCTCAATTACACTTAACCATACCTTTGTACTTCACAAGTGTAATTGGGAAGACAACATATGACCTTAGGACAAGATTCACTTCCTAAAAGACTAGTGCATTGGAAACTAAAGAGTCCATAGAATTCAACCGGATCAGGCATGAACACTTCATGATTCATATGGTTGAGCATAGGGGTACCTTCAACTGCTCATCATTAGTGCTGTTTCCAGAACTCTGTTTGTTGAAATGTGCACTGTCTAGGTTTATTGAATATCATTAATATTGTTGGACAAACCCCAAGGTCAATATAATTTCCAAATAATATAACTACAAAAGTACATTGACACTTTATTTATTTGCAAAATGTCTTCTTCTCCTAGGTGAAATGATACAAAATTGCCAGTCCCACAAGAGTGCAAAGTGGTATATACTCATCTAGATGAGTTTATGCTCAGTTTTACCTTCATTCTCCATCAGGATAAGCAACTGCAATGGTGTGATATGGAAGGAAACATTGTATTGTCCCCCAATTGATATGTGCCTAGGATGCTACTTCAAACACGTAAGAAGTTAGGCATCCATGATCTTCAAGAGGAATATGTTGTGAATGGTTATGATACTCGAGACTACCATCCCACTAACACACAACACAAGCGAGATCGACATCAAAAGAGGCATCATGAGGATGCTAAGGGGAAACGATTCACTAATCCCTTGTTCATACTAAGTCAAGATGATAATGAGGACCCTCCCTCTGAGGACTCTTAGCATGAAAGTTCTTTGCCCCTTGTTACTATTGATGAGGGTGTAACCTTGAATCTGCAGTCTACAATCCATAATTCAGGTTCAAAGAAAGATGGCAGTCAAGGTAAGGGATCAAACAAGCACCAAGATAATATGAAAAATAATGAACGTGGTTGTGATACCCAAGGGGGAGTTAGTAGAATTCATGGTGAAGGTAGTCCTTCTTTCTCTTCTCCCTCTTCATCTACATCTGCTTCTTCTTCCTCTTCTGATTCTGAAAGATGTTGCAAAAGGAACAATCATGATCGAGATGAGCATTAAGGCAATAATACTAATCACCATGTCCACAATAATCAAAGAGGTAACTGAGGAAATCATTGGTGACAACAAAATCATGATGATGATGAGCCTCTATTGGCAACTCGAAGCATGCTTAACATTGCAGAGGTAGTTAAGATTCCAAATAAGCATGTGAGAGAAAGTCAAATTAAGCACTTAGACATGAATAATATCTCAACATTTGAGGGGTGATATAACTCTGATCTGTAGACACATATACAAGCTTTCCATGATTCCTATGCCTTACAAAACATTGAAAATGATTGGTAGAAACTCAAGCTATTTCCTAGGAGACTCATCAAAGAGGCTGAAAGCTGGTACCAATCCTTGGAGCCAGAATCCATTCCCAAATGGAGTACAATGCTTAAACTATTTAATGATAATTACTAGACGTACTCCAAAGTGTCCAACTTGAGAAAGCAAATCCAAGGCTAGAAATAGGGAACATATGAACCCTTGGATGTCGTCATGGGCAGATACTACTCCCTTTTACATTGATGCCCTAGCCATGGTTATTCTCAAAGGGAACAACTTCGCTACATCATAGATGTGTCAAAGTAGAAACCAAAAGAACTCTTGGAGTTTATGCTGAAGGAAGATTATCTGAATCATCAAATACAAAGGCTAATAGAATAAGTTGCAAAATAAGAAGGTGAGTTGTGAAAAAGGGAAAGTGTAGAAGAATATAATAGGAATCCTTCCATCAGAAAGAGAAAGGTCTAATTTTGTGATGAGGAGGAGTCACCACTCAACGAAGTGGTGACAGGAAAACCTTGCCCATCCAAAAATCTGTATTTGATATTTCAGTAAAGGTTGATAAATTATGGGACTCTTTGGATGAAAAGTTCCAAACTACTATGAAGATTGCTAAAAAATCCAAAGAGCAAAATAGTGATCATAACCATAGGAGGTGGAAAGAAGCTAAACGTGCCTACCAAAGAGGAAAGGGCAAAGTTGGTGTAGTAGAAGAAGTTGTGGAGATAGACTCTGATGATGATACTGGTTGTAACATCTGTCAATATGAACATCCTCAAGGATGTTGCCCTATGGTGTCACACTTACAACAAAGTAGGGTATACACATTGAATCCTTAACTAGCACGAAGGCAAGCACCCAAATGATAACCTTATCCTAAAGGCAATCCTTGGTAGTTCTACCAACAACAACAAGCTTACTACCCAAGTGGAGTACCACCACAAACATATGAACAATATCAACAATGGAACCAATCACAATCATGGGGAATGCCACCATTAAGGTAGCAATACCCTTTTAGGCAACTAGATTCTCTAAGAAGTTCTACAAGCCACGCCTCATTTCAGCATCATTATTATCCTCTAGAGTACCATCACACTCATTCACCATCTCCTCAAGGGAAACACCTATATCCATACAACCCTCTGCATTTATTTGCACACATCCCTCCACCCTCAACCCAATGACCTCCTATTCTATCCATGCAAGGTGAAGTTCCTTCATAGTTGCAGCAACAAAATTCTATGAGGGTTGTACAATCACAACTGGATTTCGAGCCAAGTGGTTCAGACAATCAATTTAGGAAACAACCATTTTTCTAGCTCAACAGTCCTCCCAAACCCTCACAACCTAATGTGGTTGGTTACCTTATATCTCTAACACCCTCATCCTCTACATTAAATACCTTCAAGTGCCCTTCAAAGCAAATGCCACCTCGGATCTACATTATGATGTTAACTCATGCTATTTCCGATTGGATTAAGGTTGGCAATCTTCTGACAAAAAGATCTAACCCAGGAAGCCTGCATATTTACTTACAAATTGCTAGACATGAGCCATGCAAGGCCCTTCTTGATTTTGGTTTCGATGTTAATCTCATCTCCCATGACATGTACAAAGCTTAGAACCTATCACCTCTCAAGAAGAGCAACATTCAATTAGAATTAGCAGACTAGTCAATCACTATTCCTTTGGGACTAGTAAAGGACATTGTGACCATAGTTAGTGGGTGGTCCTATCCTGCTGATTTTTTGGTGATCAAGGTTAAAAACTACAAAGGTGACTTTTCCATCATTATGGAAAGGGCATGGTTAAGCACAGTTGATGCACGAATGGGCTTAATGGACCTTTCCTCGGAAATCTCCAAGGAAAATGAATTTGGCAAGCTAGAGAAGAAGCATGTTCCATGCATTGTGTGCAGTAATAATGGGTGCAATTGTGTGTAGAAAATTTGGGCCATAAAAAGTACATACATTAAAGCATGCAACTAGTGTGCAAAAGACACTAATATTCAAAGGTGCTTATACGCAATAGCCACAAAACAGGAGGGCACCCAATGGCTGATAGCTGACTTTGACAGTAGCACATTATGCATGGAATGAACTAAGAGCCTAACATGTGCTTATGTCAAAGGCATGGATGAACTTGAGCAAGTTCATCACCAACTCTCTAATGATGAAGATAATGATACCTATTGGGAAGAGTTGGAAATCCTTGAAAATTTCAAATAGGAATCCCTAGAGTTAAAAACTCGACCAACCGACATGGAGTATGAATTTTTAAATAATGGCAAGCCAATCATAATTAATGCAAATCTTAATCTTGAAAAAAAAAAGTTAAGTTGTTGCAGGTTGTCAACAAATGGCCAAGAACCTTTGCTTGGTCATCTCTCGAGTTGACTGGAATCAATCCAAGGATATGCTAGCATCACATCTACACCAACCCGACCATGAAGCTAAGAAGGTAGCCACAAAGGAGGCTAAACCCAAAATTAAAATAGATCATCAAGGAGGAAATAGAATAAATCCTCAAGGCAAGGTTCATCTATCCCATCATGGATAGTGAGTGGGTTAGACCACTCATAATTATGCTAAAGAAAGATGGCAAGCAATGGGTCTACATTGATTTCAGGCTGCTGAACATGGCAACATTTAAAGATCATTTTCCATTGCCATTTGTGGACCAAGTGTTGGACACTATCTCTGGGCATTGCTATTATAGCTTCTTAGATGGTTATAGTGGTTATAACCAAATCCAAATTGTGTTAGGAGATCATGCTAAGACAACATTCATGAGTCCATGGGGAACTTTTTCATATTCTAAGATGCCATTCAGTCTATGCAATGCCCTTGCAACATTTCAACACCTGGTTCTTAGTATTTCCAACAGCAAATTGGTAGTAGGGTAGAAGTCTTCATGGATGACTTCTCTACCTATGGGGCTACATTTGAGTAAGCCCTTGGACTGCCTTGAGTAGGCACTAAAAAGATGTATCAAAACAAACTTTAAGCTCAATTAGTATAAAAGCCATTTAATGGTCCAGGAAGGCATAATACTAGGGCACAGAATTACTCAGGTAGGGATTGAGGTAGATCCAGAAGAAATAAGGGTCATCTAAGGAATCACATGCCAACCAAAGATAGTTAAAGATGTCCGATCATTCCTTGGACATACTAGCTACTACTAGTGATTCATAGAGAATTTCTCTAAGATCGCAAAGCCATGGGTAGAGCTTACGAAGAAAGATGCTTCATTTATCTGGATCAAGGAATGTGAACATGAATTTTAATAGTGAAAGGAAAAACTTGTAGAAATTCTAATTCTATAGGCACCAAACTAGTCCAAACCATTTCACATAATGATGGACACATCTAATTATGCTTTGGGAGCAATGTTTATGTAGTTGGACAACAAGAAACATCCATATTACATTCATTGTGCAAGCCGAAGCATTATGTCTGCATAGCTAAATTACACCATAATGGAAAAAGAATTAACCTACAATCTTCAGGGATGTCCACTAGTTTTTCTAATCTTGTGAGCATTGTTAAAGAGATGGTGGGATGACCACTCAAATGGAGGATCCTCAATAGTGGATTTGGCCACTAGAGCCCTTTGACATATGTGGCATAGAATTCATGGGTCCCATCACACCCATGTCCAACATAAAGGCATATATCATTGTAGTAGTAGACTACTATACCAAATGGATAGAAGTAGAAACCATCATCAATTGTACATTATCTACCGCTACTAGATTTGTACAACAAAATGTTGTCAATAGGTTTGGGTTGTCATGTGCACTAATTTCTAAAAATGGAACTCACTTCACAGGTGCCACTTTTAGAAAGTTGATGCAACACTTGGGAATTGAACATAAATTAACAACACCCTGTCACCCCTAAGCCAACAGTCAAGTAAAGGTAACTAACAAGGAAATTACAAAATCCTAACAAGGACCATAAGCAAATATAGGAAAGATTGGAGCACAAAACTCAACGATGCCCTACGGGCCTACTGCTCAACATGGAAACTTCCTATTGGCTACTCTCCCTATGAGTTAGTGTACGAGAAACTTCCAATTCTTCCTATTCAATCCAAGCTTTGTACACTCTCAACAGCCTATGAACTGAATCTTGACCTAAGCCTAGCACAAAAAGAAAGATTAATTAACCTCAACATCCTAGATGAAAATGAATTAGTGGCCCTATCTTTGAATGAAGTGCACAAGGCACTCAACAAGCAATGACATGACCTAAGAATACAAAAAGTAAAATTCCAACCAAAAGATAAGGTTCTCTACTGAAACTGCACACATGTACCATAGAAAACTAAGTTTCAAACGTTGTGGAAGGGACCTTATATAATTTTTGAAACCTTTCCGTCTAGGGCCATGACCATATACAAACCTGAGAGCCCAAATAAAAGGAAGTGTGTCAACATTCAACAAGTAAAGATTTTCCATGAGCCCAAGCAAGCTAGTGCAAAAAATACCTTAATGGATAGACAACCACATTCAATTTTTCAAATCTCCTCCTTCCAACTCAGTAGTGGGGGAGATGGCCATCTATGCTAATCATCCACATGACTCCTCAATTTTTCTATTTTTTGGTTTTTTTCTGCATTTTTGATTTTGCAAGTTATTTATTTTACAACTTTTCAATTTTTAAAATTTTTTCTATGTTTACACCATTGTTCATACGTTTGAATATTTATTGGATATTCTACATTTTCTTATATATTTCACTTTGTTTTGTTTGAATATAATTTATAGATTTTTGCTAATAAAAGTGCTTTATTGCTAATAGGACATAGTGGTGTTGTGGTTGCTACTAATGGTGGTTTGTGCTTTATGTTTGGTTTGCTAATTTCTGGTTTCTATTTTTGAATTTTTGTACCAATGACTCAGTCATGGTTTCTTTTTCATGGAATAGGTAGTGAGTCCACAACATCCACCCATCCACAAACTCTATGGTTTTCCTTATTTTGGAAGTTTGAGGTCCCTTTCATTAAATCAACTTTTAATAAATTTGTAACCTTAGTAGTTTCTAGAATTGGAAACGATTCAAAGGTTTGAATAGGGTGTGACTTCAAGGGGACTCAATACTCTTCGTACTCTTCTACTTAATTGAGTGCTTGAGTGTTCTCATTGACTTCTTACCATTCCATTCCACCCACTAATAGGAAGTCAAATAAAGTATTTGCATGGTATGGTTCCCATCCAAAAAGAGAACATAAAAAAAATAAAAAAACAACACATGATGGGAATTCAAAACACACCCCTTAGATAATAGGCTACAAGTACTGGTTATGGGATTAGAAAGCCATGTTACCCATGCCTGAAGGTCCCCTCTAACTAGGGTCCTATGTCACTTCCTACTTCTCTTTTCTTCTCTTTATGGAACAATGGTTGTTTTATGGGAGCACTCTTGTGTCTCAAGGGGATGGATCAATCTTGGAGTGGTGATGCAAAGTCACTAAAAGAGGTTGATTTTGGTCTGGACTAAGGATGGATCTTCTTCAATCATTTTAAACATGAACTCCACAAGGGACTTCTTATGATCTTAGTTTGGAATTCCTTTCCACCTTCTCCATCATCCATTTATGTTGACCATAACTCACCTCGCTATTGGTGTCCATGTTCTTGATTCTGCATCTTGGTTTGACCTATTTGAATTCTTAGGTAGAATCTTCCAAGTTTTGGTCCTTAACCTCCATTGACCATTAATCACCTGTGAGGTCCACAAACTCCTTAGGTTTATGCAAGGGTAACAAGGGCATGTGCCTAATATGGGGAGGATCCACTTGCATATCTCTTGGTTGGGTTTGTTAAGCACCTTATCCTTAGACATTCTTGCAAATCAAATCTTTTGTACACCCATCTTCTACATCACACCATGTGTTCCTTTACAAATTTTTTTCATTGAATACATTCTCCAAAAAAAATTTCAATTTTTGAGCTTTCAAAGATCTTCTTAAATGATTTTATCATATTCTTGGCTTTTTTGGAATTCCATGGACCCTAATTTCATTGAAAAATTCATTATAATTTTTAAGATATTGATGTTTGAAAATTTTGGCCAATGGGCCTCATTGATGTAAGTCAAAAATAGTATAAATAGGTGTAACTCCACTTTGAAAACTTTACATTTTCTCATAAATGCCAAAGAAGTTTTTCAAATTTTTAGAGCCTAGAACCTTCCAAAGCCCATAACTTACAAACCATTTATCCAAATCACTCTGTTCTTCAACCTTATAGCTATTGGAGGTAAGCTCTTTGTTGTGGGGGCCACAAATGTGCCATTTTTGATAGAAAATTTTCATGATTTTTTCTAACTCCCATAAAATTTTAACTAAAAAATCAACTATTAAACACCAAATTACAAGAGTTAAACCTTTTCAACAAGCTCTAGTGACCTTTATAATAAATAACTAATAAAATAATCAATCTGCCATGGTCTAACCTTAGCCAAAGTGTAACTAACTAATGAGAGAAGGCATTCAAAAATTTAAAGTTACACATTATATCTACTAATCCATGGATGTGTTGTGAGCATAGATGGCATCAAAAGGGAAGCACACATAGAAAGCAAGACCATCCCAACCAAGGGAGAAATGACCTAGAATAGGAAGAGGCCAAGAATAGCCCCAAGAAGAACCACTCACAACCCATGCCATAGGTCCTCTTAGGGAAGAGGAAGAAGTGGAATCTATCAAAAAGATTCTAGAACCAATAATAGCAGCAACAAAACACTCCCATCAGGATGATGCACCAATGCAACCAGCAAATCTTGAGATGACCTTAATAGAGGCTTTCTTAAATCAAATTAAACCAAGAGAGGTCCAAAAATCGGTGCTCCAAGAGTTAAATTTTGGCCCTTTCCTACAGCATGCATCAAGGGAAGTACAAGACCAGCTAAAGGCCTCTCCCATGTGGCCAATCATCACTTCCACCAGGGAGTGGTACATGGGAGAAACATTCCTATTTTGGAAAAATAAGCAGCCTAGAGCAATGGTGAAAATTAAGGACATCTCAATGTCCTACTTGATGCATGCCATTATTGCAGTGCTTGGGTTGCCCAAAATAGGGACAAATCTTACTAAAATTTCAATGCAAGCAAATCCAAGCATTAAGAAAGAATGGATGCAACAGTGTTATAGTGTCTACTACAAGGAGTTTGGTGTACTCGCATCAGTAAAGAGGATCCATTATAAGATTATAGCCTTCCGCCTTAATCACACGGTGAGGCTAAGAAAAATCATTGCCTTCTCTGCCCATGCATATGCCACTCTAAGTGGGAGATTCCTAGTCAATCTTCTGCAACTAATTTATCTAGAGATGGAGAAGTGGGTTAAAGAAAATGAACATGGAAGGAAGGCACTCTCTTTCCCATGCCTCATCAGGAAACTCTGTCAAAGGGGAGGGATAGTCTGTTACACCAATGATGACATTAGACAAGTTTCAACTACCAACTAGGTAGAAATGATGAAAGATAAGACACCTATAACAACTATCCATGAAGAGCAGCAGCAACCACCACCTTCACTTGCCACTCAAATCGCTATGCCAAACATTGTTACAACTATCCAATGGTTGCGAGAAGATAGAGAATCGCTCTTGAGTGAACAAGAGCAACAGGAAGGCATCAGTGGCAAGGACCCATCCATCTATAGACTAGCCATGAGTCACCTTAATGACGTGACCTGAAAAATTAGTTTTATGGGTGAGGGGAGATCCATTTTCTTGGCCCAAAGAACACAGTTTCCCACAAGGTCAAATCTAAGTGCCAAAGAGGTCACAGTATCTCTCATAGAATAACAATCACTCCTATAAATATCTAAGAATGTTGTGACCTTCTCAATGCACTTTGAGGAGGGTGAGGGGGCAATAGTTTGGTGATGCATCACCAAGGTTAGGAAATAGCAAAAAAAGTGATTGCTGATAGGATTGTCGAAATTTTCAACACACCTATGGAATCTACATCAGACATCATTGCACTTAAAGATGTGTAGACATCGTAGGGACAATCAGTGGTAGAATAAGTGTAGCATTGCATGAGGAACTTCTAGATCAACTGGTGGAAACTGTGCAACCACTTCTAGATGTCTTTGACCTTCTAAACAACATCACTACAACCTACTCAGTGCTACTAGAGGCAAGAGGCAAAAACATGATATTGAAGGGGCTAGTTGAAATAGCCAGGGAGTGGAATGAATGCTTGATTGTGAAAATTGCCAAATTAAGAGGCTAGATTATCAATCCCACATTTCTCAACCTAGCACTAACAAGAGATGAAGCTACGGAACAGCTTTAGACCAAGCTAAAAGGGCTTGAGGATGCAATGGAGATAGTGGTGTTCTACAAATCCTTAGCACAGGCCACACAACACATGATTTAGAAGGTCTTGGATTAGACCCACCAAGAGAATGTCTAGTTGACCATAGAAAATGATCGCTTTTGGAATGTTGATGCACACAAGAAATTGTTAACTGATTTTATCCATCAACAGTAGAAGTAAATCACCAGAGTAAACACATAATTGAGGAGATTAGTAGTAGAGAACAAGAATCTCTCCATGTA
Source organism: Gnetum montanum (assembly GCA_015680685.1). Classification (NCBI taxonomy): domain Eukaryota; kingdom Viridiplantae; phylum Streptophyta; class Gnetopsida; order Gnetales; family Gnetaceae; genus Gnetum; species Gnetum montanum. Next base: position 697,321 of record MNCI01005835.1, read on the forward strand.
GGAGGTGCATGCCCTTTGCCAAAAGACTACAATTGAGATAGTTGTGTAAAAATATGAATCTTTGAAATTTGAGAAAGTCAAAGATCATTACAGAGAGTAGCTTGGTCTACAAAAGGAAGTAAATGAAAAACATATCCAATTGGTGAAGACAAAGGAAAATGAAGACCTATAGCATCTCCAACAAGGTAGGGAAGTTATGCAACCCATTGTTGATGGAATAGATGCCTACAACAAGGCAGAAATCTACACCAAAGAGCTGTAGATTGAGGAGATGACAGAGTACATAGAGCTTACCAATCTCCATTATGCAAATCTAGCCATGTTGACTATCAGATGGCCATGGTATAAATTAGAAAAGCAAGTGGCTAGTTCATACTTGCTATATGAGGCCAAGTTCAAGCACCACAAGGAGACCAAGGACAAGCTTATGGTGGCTAACACTGAACTTGAAGTTCTTAAGGCACACTTCACAGATCAACGATCAACTGCCAAGAACTTGGCCAAAAGGATGAACGACTACCAGGAGCTATAGAATGTAGTTAGGTCATTCAACATCAAACACAAATAATTTTTTGCTTGGTTTGTCAATGTAAAGGAGATGTTCTCAATCATGTCTTATTCATGGGATGTCCCCATTCTAGCCCACATTGGTGATGCCACGTGGACTGTGTATGATCCCTAGAGTAAAGAGGAGAAGATGAAGGCATTGCTTGATCTCTTTCACCTTTCATCAAAGGTTGCAACTATAGTAGGATAGCCATAGCCACCTCAACTACCATATGTGCGTAAAGCTAACAAAGGTCCTTCAGAGCCTTAGGAGCCACCACTGGTTGGGACTGTCTGATCTTCACCAACATCTTCACATTGTCAAAGGATGTGCTATCTAAACTTTTGTAGTCACATCATGGTGTTCAATTTTATGTCATGAACACCATAAGTTTTTGTAATTTTTTGATTTGTACACTCAGGTGTACTGACCTAAATCATCGGTGTAAGGCTGGAAGGCAAATAGACACCGAGAAATCATCGGGCAGCCATAGCTAACCCTGCCTTCGCCTGAGGGCAAGCTGAAAAAATAAATGAAGCCAGAGTGCCTTGGATGGTCTGCACACAAATCAACCAATAACTTCCCCAAGCATAAGCTACGGCTAGCGCTAGGGTTATTGTAAATGGGATGTAAACAAAATGCAAACGGCGATACAAAATGTAAATAGAGTGTACTGAATTATAAATAAAGCATAAATAGGGTTATATTGTAAACAAAACAGAAACCAAAGTAAATAATGTAAATAGGAGGAAATGATGAAACTGTATTGTATTGTTCAAACAGGAATATGCATCGGTCAAAGTGTAGTTGCACACGTGTGGATGGCAAGTCAAACGCCTAGCCCTAGAATGATATGACATGATGATGCGACGATGAAATGGGATGAACGTGAGAAAAACTTGGAAGCCAACAATCAGATGTGCCGAGCGCCCAAGGATTGCAAGTTCTATCCTTTTTCAGAATTGCCAATCTCTCCAATTTTTGCCTCCCTCCATCTTCTTCTTTTTGCCTCCTCCAATTTGTGTGAATTGATAGGGTATTTATAGGGTTGGGCTAGGCTTGGGCAGTTGCATTCTTTGACCAGGTTCAATGTATCTGTGTTGGATAGTTGTGCACGAGTTGGATGTGTGTGGCAATTGCATTCTTTGACTAGGTTTAATGTATTTTACAATTTGTGGGTCATTCAATCCCATGAAAATACAAACAAAAAAGAAAAACAAGCCCTCAAGCGATAAAAATTCAAAGAAAATTTAGGAGGATTAGCTCCAGCTCTGGCTCGCTTGAAAAATTATATATATATTTTTTGTTGTATTTTAGCCCTTGAAAGCTTGAAATGCCACCAAATGGGGATTAATATTAAAATGAAAAAAAAGAGAAATTTGACTGCCCAGCATGACCTGCAGTGTGACCTCCAAAACTTGTAATTTTGAGCAAAAATCTAGAATTTTTGAAGGCTGGGACCCATAGTTATCAATAGTGGACCCTAAGGACGACTTGCACCCTTGAAATCAAGTCATTTTGGCTCAGTTTTGGGGCTCTAAAAGTTGGTGACGTTGATCCTTATGCTGTGCAACGTTTGAAAAAGTAACCAAAGTGTACTTAGCCAAAACCAAACATTTTGAACTTGAAACTTTTAATTCTGGATGCTAGAAGTTGGTGCAGTCACCTGTGGGCCCCGGGGGAACCTTGCCTATTGAATCATGGACCATCAGGGGCTATTTTGAAGGCCTCCAAGTTTGGTCACGCTGTACTCATGTTGGGTAGTAGCATGACTTAGCTTGATTCTTGTCTAAAAGTGCTAGGCCAAAATTAGTGGTGTTTCATTGATCCCTCTTTATTGATGTTTGGAGGAATCCACCCGAGAGGCGTCGATAAAGAAGTGCAAAACACCATGAGCAATAAAGCATCAAACATTAACCATTGGCTCTTGGCTGGGTGTCATCGCACCATTTTCAAAAGTACATGGGATTGAGGGAATGTGGTTCAAGATGCAAGGGAATCAGTTGTAACCAGGAAAGCTAGGAGGTTAAGGATGATGATTGCTACTGGGATTTGTGGGAGAGGAATGCTCTCTTGTGCATAAGTTATGTCATTGGTCCTTGTCAACATCCAGGTTTTAGCAGACTCGGAACCAAGATATAGGAGGTGCGTTCTTTGGAGAAACAGGACTCTTATAGAGTATTTGCGAGGCCCGTTGTAAATAGCCAAAGCCACGCAATGATGTGCAACATGGTCTCTTTGAGACACGAGTGTAACTATTTTTTCAAGACAACTGCCTTCTCGCCTGGGGCTTGTATGAGAATGGCCAATAGTCTTTTGTTTATGATGTCAACAAGGTCTTGAAGACCTTTTCCATGCATTTTGCTCTTTGACCCTTTTTTTTGTTTTTTTCTTATTTTTCCTTTTCTTTTGTCTTTCTTTTTCTTTTTCTCGAGCTTTTTGAAAGAGCTTGCTTTTTGTGTCATGCTTGTGTTTGAGCAATTGCATTTTGCATCATTGACTATGTATCATGTTTTGCGTCGCAACTGCTTAGAAAGTTACAGTGTGCAACAGTGTATCAAGAGTTTTGAGGTGAGCAGAATGTATCAGGGGGGTGTAATTGAATAGGCTAAGGGGAGGATGATGGGGAAATAGGGGATGCATCGGGAGTCGGAATGTACTTATGAACGGATTGATTAAACCAATCGCGTGCATTAGGAAAAATGTGATACATTGTCGTCATGATGAAGTGCATCTATGCACAAACGCCTCAGAAGTGTCATCCTGAAAACACAACTCCAAGAAGACAAGAAAACCATAAATGAAACAGTCAGCTAAAAACTTTAAACAAGGAGATGGAGCCACCATGTGCAATTTTCAAAGTAGATAGAATCATGAACAACATCAGTCTCATTAGGGCCCCATGAGATGAATCATGCAACAAGTCTTTGTGGAATAGGAACAGCCAACTGCAACAATAGATCTTTTCAAGTTTTGCCTGGTCGTCGATGATGTCACTAGTTTATAGTCTTAGCGAACTGTTGTGGATATCATAACCCCTTGGACGGTGCTAGTTTAGCATCATGGCAGATGGTGCATTGCTATTTTATAGTCATGGTAGACTTTGAAGAGGCAAACTAGTTTATAATCTTAGTGGACTCTGGATGCTAGTTTTATGTCATGGCGGACGGATGTAGCAATTTAGTGTCATACTGGACAGAACTCTGTGGTATCGGTTTTAAGTCATGATCTAGGACTAATCTGTGGTATCAGTTTTAAGTCATGATGCTAGGACTATTCTGTGGTATCAATTTTAAGTCATGATCCAGGACTATTCTGTGCCAGTTTATAGTCATAGCGGACTGATGCTTACCTTGCTTATGTAAAGTGTGATGATGCATGCATGGTTATGCTATGTATCTGCAAGATCCTGCAAAGATCAACTAGGAAGAAAACAACATCAAGCGACACCTGTTGTACATAAAGTTAAAATGTATGAATGAAAGAAAAGCAATGCAAAAAGTGATAGTTTTAGGCCATTCCAGGCTGTATGCTAGTTTAAGACCTTTTCAAGCCATGTGTTTTTGTAGTTTTATGTTTTTTATTATTTTTCTTTATTTTCCAGAGTATATGTGTGCAACTAAATGTAACATAAATTTCTAAAGTGTAAAGCAAGATGTAAGGTAAATACTTGGAAAAGAAAGCAACGACCGTGCAAGAATCTAAGTCGTAACTTGTAACGTGTAAGCAAAAATTCAATGTAAGATGATGCGAGTTCGTAAATTCTGTAATTTTTTGGCTCTAGTTTAAAGCCATTTCAGGCTTGGTACATTAGTTTAAAGTCTTGATGGACTGTTGCATCTGTTGTTAAAGAAAGGATTACCAGTCTTATGCCATGGTGGGCCAAAGGTAGTAATGTTTTCAAGAAGTTTCAAATGGAACCGGCCATTTCTGACTGTGGCTAGTTTAATGTCATTGTAGACAGTTCGTAGTTTAACGTCATTTCAGACAGTTCGTAGTTTAACGTCATTTTGGACAGTTCGTAGTTTAACGTCATTTCAGATAGTTCGTAGTTTAACATCATTTCGGACAATTCGTAGTTTAACGTCATTTCAGATAGTTCATAGTTTAACGTCATTTTAGACAGTTCGTAGTTTAATGTCATTTCGTACAATTCGTCTCATTCGTTCTAGTTGTTGAGTTACCTCTTGATCTTTTGTAACTTAACGTGTGGTGTTGGGGGTATGGGTATGATCTTATATTCACCTTCCCCTTCATTGGTGATATCAAAGGGTAGTTCTGACCAAGAAACATCAACAGGAATGGCTCCTATGTTTGTGTCTTCTTGTGTTTCTTCAGTGCTAGTTGGATTGTGAGTCAACGTTGGGTTCACGTTCTGATGTATGTTCATGGTTTTTTGTTTAGGCTTAATGAACTCAATTTCTGACCCTTGACCTACCTCAAGGTATGAGGAAGTGATCGATGTTGTTGTATCCCCATGTATGATGATCTCACCTCCCTCGTAAGGTAGGTGTATCTCCTGATGGATTGGTGAAGATACGGCTTTAAGTTGAGCTAGCGAAGGACGTCCTAGGATCATATTAAACCTTGGCATTTCATCAACCACTATGAATTTAGCCGATGTAGGGAATTGATCTTCGACTATGAAATCTAAGGTAACCATGTCTTTCACTCCCACACGGGAACCACTGAAGGATCTCAAGAAAGAGGTTGTTGTGGGTTGTACTTGTTCGATGAGTCCTAATTTTTTGATGATGGAAAAAGGTATTACATTTGTTGCTGCACCATCATCGACATGCATCCTATGTATTTTGAAATGATCAACCTGTATTATTATGAACATAGGGGCTGTGGTGATTTCCCCTGTTTTCTCATCTAGCTTAATGTCCTTAACATAGAACTCTAAGGATGTGGTCTTCGATTCCTGAAGTTGTGGGGATAATACTGCATAAATGGATGGTTCATCTGTAGGAAGATCCTCACTAACAGGAATTGAAGTTAGCATTCGTACGAGAGCCTCTCGATGTACTAGTGAAGTCATTACTAGGTCATACAAAATTAAAGTATTCTTTTGTTTTAAGGCTTATGTGACCTGGGTCAATGCATTTGCTAGGTCTTTACCATTTGGGACATTATTATCTGTAGAGATTTGGTCCATTTGACCCAGCATTTGTATTTCTCATGGAGGGGTTTTTACGTTAGTAGCTGAGAATGTTGGGTTTGGGATATGACTTGTGACTTCATCCTTTTTTTGGTGACTTGTACTAGGCTCATTAATGAATGAACTCATGGGAACAGTGCTTAGTGATGTAGGCTTTGGTAGTCCTAATTCGTGTCCATGGTTTTCTCTCTCCATGCGCTCTCTTTTTTCTCTTTCTAAGTGCTCTCTTATTAGCCTATCGGCAAGACGTTCTCACAAAGGTCATCGAGAAGTGAAGGTGGGTTGTGTGCCAAGGTGTTTTGGCACCCGAATCACAAAGGGAATGGGTCAGTTTTCAAATGATATGTTTGTTGTGGTGGCAACCAAAGGAGGTATGCAGATGATGAATGGTTTTGATGGTGTGGGGGATGTGCGTGTGGTAAAAGGGGTTTGAGGAGATGTTGGGGTAGGTGTGTTTTCTGAAGGCCTCCGAATCACAAAAGGTCTTCGTGGAACATCTTTTCTGTTTTCCATATGGATAGTATTAATCACATATGGGGCATCATTGGTTTTGGTATTGAGAGGATCTTTGTAGACCTCCATGGATTGGTTTTGAGGCCTTATCAGGGTTGTCTCATCGAACACTACTTCACCCCCATCTATCATGCGTTGTATGTCTTGTTTCAACGCAAAGCAGTAATCAGTCCCATGATAACACCATTGTTGATATTCACAAAACCTATCCAACCTAAAGCCTTTTGGAATGAGAGGTTCGTTGGCTATTGCTAAAGCTGGATTTTTGGCCAATTCGCAAAAGTGATCATGTCTTTGCGAGGCCACAGGAGACATTTGTTTATGTTGAATTAGCCTAGCCTTTAGAAGTTGATCAAACAGTTGTGAAGGCTTCATGGGCAATGGTGTGTATTGAGTAGGGTCTTTCCTTTCAAAGGTACATGCATGACCTATGTTGTTGTTTCTATTTGAGGAATTTCCAGGTGTATGAGTGGGTGTGGTTCTTTCATAGTTGTTTGGGATAGCGGGTTGTTTTTCTTCAACCATTGCTGCTACCATTGTTTTGGATTTATCTTTCCTCGTGTATTGGCTCCTAAAGGTTGAGGAGGCTGGGTCATTACTTGTTTGTGCCGCTTCTTCTATGTCTTTGATTTGTACGAATGCTTGGCTCAATGTGTGGGCTTTCAGGTAGTAAAGTTTTAACTTAATAAAGTCATTCACGATCGACTTAAGGATGGTGAGTAAATATGTTTCGGGGATAGGTTCATGAAGTTCATTTAAGGCTACACTCCACCTTTGGATAAATTTCTACGCTGGCTCTAATGGCACTTGTTTAACTTGGATCAAGCCATTTAACATGGCTTCAGGTTTCAAATTGTACTTGAAACGGGTGACAAACTAATGCAACAAACTCTCTAAAGAAGATATGGAGCTATGAGGTAAAGATTGGGACCAGTTTAAGGATTTTCTGGTTAAGGACATTGCAAACACTCACAAAATTACATGAGGCCATGCTTGAAGTAAAAGGCTTTCGGTTCTCAATGTCACTAGGTGGGCATTTGGGTTCCCTTCTCCATTGTACTTGGTCAGTTGAGGTAATGAGACTCCTTTTGGCAAGGTCAAGGGTGGAACTGAGGGGTCAATTGGGTCATCTTGATAGAAACCTAGTACCTTGACTTCCTCATTGTTGAAAGTTTTAAGGTATTTTAATTCTTCTGCCAACGAGAGCATCATTTTTTGTGTGTCTGCCCATTCTTGGGCGGTAGGCAAACCGGTGGATTGAGTGGATTGTGGATGATAATGGTTTAATTGTTGCATTGTTTGTGGAAGGGCAGGTTGTTAGGCTAACATTTGTTGTGGTGGGATGGTATTCGGGACTAAGACCATTGGTGGAGCCCACTGCCCAGTTACAAGTTGTGAGGTAACACCTTGCACATGTTGGGTTGGAGTAATCAATGGTGCCCCATAAATCTGTATCTGGGGTATGTAATGGATGGATGTGGAAGTTGGTATGACTAACGGTATTCCAATTACTTGAGGTTGAAAGATTGACCTTGCGTTGGTTTGGAGGAGTTGTTGGGACTGCACTGGTGGAGGAATGATGGAAGTGGACACATAAGAGTGAATGTTATTGAGCATGGAGAAGATAGGAATGGAATGGGGAATAGGTGCTCGAGTCTTTGAAGATGAAGAAGGAAACATAGTTTCTTCCAAGAAAGGATGGGATAATGGGTTTGTGTGGGCATGGGGGCTAATGGTGTGGTATGATTCTCCATGTTCAGATTGGGCTGTAAAGTCATCTTCTTCATCTTGAGGCTCTATGGGAGGTAGTTGTAAGGCTTGACTTCTAGCCATAAGAAGCTGGGATATGAGTTTATAATGGTTTTCAGATAGTGGAATTATGTCAAATGCAGAAGGGATAAACTCACGTCCTCCTTTGTGGATGAATTCATATTCTCGCTTAGCTTCCCTCTCTACACAATCAATGGTTAGGTTGGCTTGGATTTTGACACAGATAAAATTATATTGTTTGGGTGTAAGAGTTGCATGAATAGGGCCTTTGCCCTATAGCCTGAGGGATTGGCATGTAGGGCCTTAAGTATTTATGTGTTCAATAACGGTTATGGATTCTGTAGCAGTCATAGGGCTTGAAGCTTCGGCCCCAAAGTCAGCAATCAGTAGTGTTACTGGGTTGGCTTGGGAAGATTCCATGATAAACATGAATGGACTGGGGTAGATGAATGGAGTTGGATCGCAAGCAGTTGTAGCATGGCATGATACAAGCTCAGTGTGATCAACAGGGATGAGGAGACTCAAATGGGCAAGATGGATGAGTTTTGACAGGTAGTGACGTTTTGACCAATAACAACAAGCGAGTAGGCCCTTCTTCTAGCGCCAAAAACTGTATTAACCTAAATCGTCGGTGTAAGGCTGGAAGGGAAACAGATACTGAGAGATCGTCGGGCAGCCACAATTGACCCTACCTTCACCCAAGGGCAAGCTAGAAAAATAAATGAAGGCAGAGTGCCTTGGATGGTCTGCACACAAATCAACCAAGGACTTCCCTGAGCGTAAGCTATGGCTAGTGCTGGGGTTATTGTAAACGGGATGTAAACGGAATGCAAACAACGATACGAAATGTAAAAAGAGCATACTAAATTATAAATAAAGCATAAATAGAGTTATTGATGCGTGGCGAGGTACCCTTACACTCAACCATACGAAACGAGCATAGCACGCGTGATCCGGTCGAACTCCACAGACTAAATGCTGAACGCCACAAGGAACACTTGGGGTTAATCGTTCGTTGTCTTCCCAGGCTTGCTTGTATGTGTCACGGTGTATGGTTAAGCAAGTCTGAGGTATATGATTTTTTTTGGTATTTTCAGATTTATCTCCTATGCTAACGATGAAGGGTTGAGAAACTAAAACTAACTCTAACTACGGCACTAAGTCCTAGCATCAGCATCCGTTCCCACTTACCGTACACACCCTGAATTGTGCAACTGTGGCTACCAAATGCTAATCGTTACTGGGATTACCACATGTAACGCACGTGCTCGAACTGGTCATACTGAGGCACCTAGCTAACCTAAGTATGACAAGCAGCCTATTCCTTGACTAGCCGTACACATCCGTAGATGCTCGTAATCAAGTCGTACTTGTCCCACGTTCTAGGAGGAAAGGGTGAGAGGATCTAGTCGTGATGAGTAGTCGATTCCTTGGCTAGCCGTACATGTTCGTCAACGCTCGTAACCAAGTTGTACTCATGCCGTGTTACTAGGAAAGCAATAAATAACATTAATTAAACCTATCCATGCACTGCAAGGTTTATCCACAAAGCTCGTCTTTATTTCCGTACACAACTTGCGTTCAGGTACAAAGCTGCTCAAATAAAGAACTGTTCACTTGGGGAACTCCTACTGCGGGCACATGGAAAATATTCTATCTCTGGGGTGATCAATCCACTAGAGCTTCGCTACTTTACGCCTATGATTACAATGAGGGGAGTGCCGCCTCTTATTTATACATATGGTGGCAGACCGCGATATCGCGTATGTGATATCGCGGCCTGTGCAATCCGCGTCTCATCATACCCCCATGACTGAATGAAAACTCATCCTTGAGTTCTTTACAATAATATCAGGTAGGTATGGGATTATTGAGGGAAATGGAACTAATGGAATGACATGTGAACGGTTCATTATTATAAGACTTGACACAACTGGTGTTCATGACAACAAGGGTGAACACCTTATTACAATGACATCAGGCCACACTTGGCAGCTGAGAGAAAAGAGGAGAGAGA
>MNCI01005835.1:711938-798434 GCA_015680685.1 Gnetum montanum
AAACACTTAGTCCCCAGCAACGGTGCCAATGATGAGTGGCGAGGTACCCCTACACTCAACCATACGAAATGAGCGTAGCACGCGCGATCTGGTCGAACTCCACAGACTAAATGCTGAACACCACAAGGAACACTTGGGGTTAATCATTCGCTGTCTTCCCAGGCTTGCTTGTATGTGTCACGATGTATGGTTAAGAAAGTTTGAGGTATATGATTTTTTTGGTATTTTCAGATTTATCTCCTATGCTAACGGTGAAGGGTTGAGAAAATAAAACTAACTCTAACTACGGCACTAAGTCCTAGCATCAGCATCCATTCCCACTTGTCGTACACACCCTAAACTGTGCAACTGTGGCTACCAAATGCTAATCGTTACTGGGATTACCACACGTAACGCACGTGCTCGAAGCGGTCGTACTGAGGCACCTAGCTAACCTAAGTGTGACAAGCAGCCGATTCCTTGACTAGCCGTACACATCTGTAAATGCTTGTAATCAAGTCGTACTTGTCCCACGTTCTAGGAGGAAAGGGTGAGAGGATCTACTCGCGATGAGTAGCCGATTCCTTGGCTAGCCGTACATGTTCGTCAATGCTTGTAACCAAGTCATACTCATGCCGCGTTACTAGGAAAGAAACAAATAACATTAATTAAACCTATCCATGCACTGCAAGGTTTATCCACAAAGCTCATCTTTATTTCCATACACAACTTACGTTCAGGTACAAAGCTGCTCGAATAAAGAACCGTTCACTTGGGGGACTCCTACTGCGGGCACATGGAAAATATTTTATCTCTGGGGTGATCAATCCGCTAGAGCTTTGCTACTTTATGCCTATGATTACAATGAGGGGAGTGCCGCCTCTTATTTATAGATATGGCAGCGGACCGCGATATCACATACGCGATATCGCAAGGGATGCGATATCGCGGCGGACGCGATATTGTGTATGCGATATCGCGGCCTGTGCAATCAGTGTCTCATCAGTTATATTGTAAAAAAAGCATAAACCAAAGTAAATAATGTAAATAGGAGGCAATGATGAAACTGTATTGTATTATTCAAATAGGAATATGCATCGGTCAAAGCGTAGTTGCACACGTGTGGATGGCAAGTCAAACGCGTAGCCCTGGAATGATATGACACGATGATGCGACGATGAAATGGGATGAACGTGAGAAAAACTTGGAAGCCAACAATCAGATGTGCCAAGTGCCCAAGGATTGCAAGTTCTATCCTTTTTCAGAATTGCCAATCTCTCCAATTTTTTCCTCCCTCCATCTTNCCAGGTCACGCTGGGCAATCAAATTTCTCTTGTTGTACATTTTATTATAAATCCCCATTTGTGGGCATGTCAAGCCCTCATGGTCTAAAACACAACAAAAAATATATATATAATTTTTCAAGCGAGCCAGAGCCGGAGCTAATCCTCCTAAATTTTNCGCTTGAAAAATTATATATATATTTTTTGTTGTGTTTTAGACCATGAGGGCTTGACATGCCCACAAATGGGGATTTATAATAAAATGTACAACAAGAGAAATTTGATTGCCCAGCGTGACCTGGAGTGTGACCTATAGTGTGACCTCCAAAACTTGCAATTTTGAGTGGAAATCTAGAATTTTTGAAGGCTGGGACCCATAGTTATCAATAGTGGACCCTAAGGACGACTTGCACCCTTGAAATTAAGTCATTTTGGCTCAGTTTTGGGGCTCTAAAAGTTGGTGACGTTGATCCTTACGCTGTGCAACGTTTGAAAAAGTAACCCTAGCGTCACCAAGTTAAAATGGCATATTTGAGGCCCAAATCTTGATTTTCTGGAGGATGGGAGCTGCTAGGGACCTTGGTGAAGGTCATGGAGGGTCCTTGTGCTCGATTTCGGCCTGTTTTGACTCAATTTCTGGGCTCCAAAAGTTGGTGACGCTGATCCTTACGCTGTGTAGCGTCTGAAAAAGTAACCAAAGTGTACTTAGCCAAAACCAAACATTTTGAACCTGAAACTTTTGATTCTGGATGCTGGAAGTTGGTGCAGTCGCCTGTGGGCCCCGGGGGGACCTTGCCTGTTGAATCATGGATCATCGGGGGCTGTTTCGGAGGCCTCCAAGTTTGGTCATGCTATACTCATATTGGGCAGCAGCATGACTTAGCTTAATTCTTGTCTAAAAGTGCTAGGCCAAAATAAGTGGTGTTTCATCAGGCACTCAATTTTGTTAAGTCAGTTTTTTTGTTAAGAGTTAATCAATAATCTCATACCTTTCCAATTTTGTAAAAGAACTCGAGGATGAGTTTTTATTTAGTCGTGGGGGTATGATGAGCATCAAAGTGTCACATTGACATGCCACGTTTACATGGTGTTGCCTCGTCAATGGTGCCACATCGATGTAGCCCTAGAGCAAAAACTATAAATGTGAGCTCCTAGCCATGTTTATGAGGATCTAATTCATAGTAGTACCCAAACTCTTGCAGTTTTTACATTTGAAAGTTAGAATATTTTCTTGGGTGCCCACAATTAGAGTCATTGAGTATATGGATCTTTATTTGAACATTGTAGTACTTAAGCACGATAGTATGTATGACAATAAAGATGAGCTTCTTAATAAACCTTGTAGCATTTGAAATAGTTTAGATATTTATTCATGAATTTAATGCTTTTAATTAATTATTTAATATTTTTCAGTAATTAAGCTAATTAAGTGAGATAAGCTAGATAGATTAAATACATAAGTACAACTGCTAAATCCTAACAGCATTATTGCTTAGTGCACCTAGTAGCGTACCACTTGGTAACCTAGTAGTGGATACGTAGGTTTAGGACATGTATGAAAAGTGGGATCCAATGCTTATGTTAGGATTAGCTAAAGAATAGTTAGTTAATTAGATCAAAGTAGTCATTAAATTACTTTATCTCTCTCTTTAAGCACCAAAGGACATAAAACATAAAATGGAAAAAAACATATACCTCAATTACACTTAATCATACCTTTATACTTCACAAGTGTAATTGGGAAGACAAGGAATGAACTTAGGGCAAGATTCACTTCCTAGAAGACTAGTGCACTAAAAACTAGAGTCCATGGAATTTGACCAGATCGTGTGTGAATGCTTTGTGATTCGTATGGTTGAGCGTAGGGGCACCTTCAATTGCTCATCAATTAGGTAGTACAAAAGAGGCATGAACAATAAATTAGTGTCACAAAAGGGTGAATGCTTCAATAGATGTTGAATATTACTAGAAGAGATAAACTACATAATATAAACATCAAAAGAAGACTTGGAGTGGCTTCTATATCAAATAAGATACAAGAGTGATAGCTTAGATGATTTGGACATGTGTTAAGAAGATCAAACATTGAGCCTATCAACAAAGGTTTCTACTTTACTATTCCATGAAATCCATAGAAAGAAATACCAAATAAAATATAGAAAAAATTATTAAAGATGATTTTTAAAAACTACAACTAAACAAAGATCTAGCTCTTCATAGAGTCAAATGATGAAAAAGAACTCATGTAGCTGGCCTCATTTTATTGGGACAAGGCTAGGATGATGATGATAATGAAGTATATCCTTAGATATATAACTTAGCATTGTTGACAAGAATCAAACCCATGACTTGGAGCTTTTAAATTAAGAGTCTTACTACTAGGCTAACATCTCATTGGTTAATTAACCTTATTTTGTTAGGTGAAGGTTATTATTTTGAACTTATTATAAGGTAGGGTAGTGTTTTTGGACTTAACTTATTAAAGTGAGTAAATGATTTGATAATTAATGAAACGTTAATAAGGTGAATGCATCAATGCATCCCCATCAATGTATCTCAAGATGCATGGATGTAGGTACTGAAACATCATAAAAAAAATGCATGTTGCAAATTGTAGCCTTCATTTTCCAACTTGAGGCAAGATTTTATTGTAAATGTAAGATTTGTAGTACATGAGCTACAATCTTACATACTGATGAGTAGTGAGTATACCCTACATTCAACCATACGAAATGATTTGGTTGAATTTTGTGGATTTATAGCCTTCTAAGTACATAGGTCTTTAAGAAATAAAACTAACTGTTGCAATTTTTGTCTTCCCAATTACACTTGTGAAATGCAAAGGTATGTTTAAGTACAACTGAGGCGTATGATTTTTATCATTTTTGCATTTTACGTTTTAAGTTGCCTAAGAATGAAGAATAGGGAATTAAAGATGTTTAATTACTAATTTAATCTAACTAGCTAATGTTTAAATAACCCTAGCATAAGCATCCATTCCTACTTGCTATACACATCCTAAACACATTTAATGCTACTAGGTTACCAAACATTAAGCATTACTAGGATCACCAAGTGCTAAGCGTATGCTCAAAGTGGTCATACTTATGTGCTTAATTTATCGCTATTTAATCTAGCTTAAGTTAGCTTAATTTATTTCATAATTAGTTATTTAATTACTTAACACATTAATGGAAATTACATAAAATACTAAATGCATAAAGGAAATAATTAATCTATTTCAAAGTGTTGTAAGGTTTATCAAAAAGCTCGTCTTTATTTCCATACACAGTGTTGTGCTCAAGTACAACAGTAATCAAATAAAGATCCGTACACTCTTTAACTCCTATTGTAGGCACTTAGAAAAATATTCTAACTTTCAAGTGGAAAAACTACTAGAGATTCGCTACAACTATGACAAAAGATATCATAAACACAATGGGTGAGTGCAAATTTATAGGCAAAAATAAACACTGTGTCAACAAGGTCATGTCAACGCATCAAATCATATGTTAACATGGCTATGTTGATGGGGTCACATCGATGGGACCATGTCAACAAGGCCTTTTTGACATAACCGATGGTGCAACTCATCATACCTCGAAGACTAAATGAAAACTCATCCTCAAGTAAAAAAAAGGAGGAATAATTTTCTTACAAAATTTTTAAAAGGCATGCAATTATTGACTAACTTCTAACATACATAAACAAATACAAATACTAAGTACCTGAGTGTGAAGATTTACAATCATTACAAAATGTTGGTGTTCAGAACAACAAAATTGAACACCAGGACAAAAATAATAAACATAATTCCTCTTATGATGTGAAGATGAGGAAGAAGTTTAAATAGTCCTAGGCGGTGGAGGTTTCTGAGGATTTGAAGTACCTTCTCCTACTTTGGGCACTCATGATGGTTAAGGTGTTGTGGTTGTCCAATAGTAGTTGCAACATTTGGTGGAAGATGAAAGGTGTTCAATAGTGCCTTCATCTTCTCCTCCTTACTCCTCGAATCATTCATGATCTATGCCACATCACGAATGTGAGCTAGTGGGGGAACATCCTAAGGATAGGGCATTATTTATAATAGCTCCTTTGCATTGATGAACCAAGTAGCAAAGAGTTTGCATTCAACATTGAACACCTTTATTGCATTTTGCAACTCCTGGTAGTCACTCATTTTCTTGGTCAAGTTCTCACTTGTGGCCCATTAATCAGTGAAGCATTGCTTGAGAACATTGAGTTCTTCATTTGCCACCTCAAACTTCTGCTTAGTGTCTTTGTGATGCTTGAACTTTGCTTTGTACAATAAGTGTGAATTGGCCACCTATTTCTCTAATTCAAACTGTGGTCATTGGTAGTCAACATTACTAGATTTATGTAACAGATATTGGCAAGTTCCATGTATTCCATCATCTCATTGATCTGTAGCTCTTTCATGCAAATCTCCATCTTGCTGTAGCCATTGAGCCCATTAAAGATAGGGTGCTAGACATCACCTCCTTTCTTGAGCTGCTAGAGGGCCACATTAACTTTCACCTTCATCATCTAAATATGTTTCTCATTGATTTCTTTTTGTAGGCCAACCTAATCTTTGTAGTGATTTTTAACTTTCTCAAACTTGAGAGACTCATTTTTCTTGGTGGCTATAGCTATTGCAAATTTTTGACGAAGAGCCCAAATTTCCTCCATGGAGAGATTTCTATTTTTGATTGTAAATCTTCTTAGTTTATTTTTCACTCTAACTAGCTACTCCTACTATTAATGGATGAAATCTTACATTTGTTGCTTCTTCACATCAACATTCCACAAACAATGATTTTCTACAGTCAAAGTTACATTCTCCTAGTGAGTCTAGTCTAAGGCCTTTTGGATATTATGCATGGTGGCATTGGCCAAGGATTGGTTACTTTGCATCCTCAAACTTTTTGAGCTTGTCTTGAAGTTTTTTGAAAGCTTCATCATGTGTCAATGTAGGGTTGAGAAATGTGGGATCAGTAAGGTCGGCTCTTAGTTCAGCTATTTTGAGTTACCCCTCCATGTTAATGCATTTTCTCCTACTTCTAACAACTCCAACTAGGTTGTAGTGTTGTATCTAAAAGGTCAAAGGCATCCGAAATTCGTTGCCTAGTTCCCACTAATCGGCCTAACAACTACTTGTGCTAGGCTATACTTAATCTATTGCTAATTGTTCCTATAGACATCTACACATCTCTAAGTGTAGAATCGTCTATTATAGATGTTGTAGGTGCATTCAATGCCTGAATGATTCTATCAACAACCACCTCTACTACTATCTCTTGCCCATGGTGCTACATCACCAAGATAGTTTTCCCCTTGTCCTCCTCTAGATGCATTAAGAAAGTAGTCGCATTCCCAGAGATTTCTAGGAATTGCTGCTATTTTGAGAGAGATACCATTACCTCCAGGATGCTAGGATTTGATCTCATATGCAACTACATTCTTTGGACTAAGAAAATTAGCCCATCTCCCTCCATTTGGCTCATGATTTGAGCAAATTTTTTGAGGTGATTCATTATTGGGTAATACACAGATGGATCACCACCACTCATTCTTACTTGTTGTTCTTGCTCATGCAAGAGCTACTCTTAGATCTTGTGCATTCATTCAAGGGCAGCACAAGACTTTAGCATTGTTTTGTGAGTGGATGGTGGAGGTGGTGGCTGTTGCTCCTCTTCCTTAGTTGTGGCAAGGATCTTGTCTTTTATCATTTCTGTCCAAGAGGCAAAAGGAGCATGCCTAATTGCATTGTTAGCATAGAAAACTATTCTTGTCCTTTTGCATAGTTTTTTGATGAGGCAGGGAAAGTGTAGGGCCTTCCCCCCACATTTATTCTCTTTGACCCACTTCTCTATCTCTAGATATATTAGCTATGGAAGATTGATGGGGAATTTTCCACTCAAAGCAATACACACATGGGTGAAAAAGGTAGTCACCTTACTAGGCCTCACTGTTGGATTGAGGTAATAAGCCACTATCTTAAAATACAAGCATTTTGCCATAATGAGCGCACCATACTCCTTATTGTCCATTGCATAGCATCACTAGGTCCACTCCTTCTTTACCTTAGGGTCAGCCTAAGTTAAGATCTCTACCAAGTTGGTTCCAGTATCAAGTAAGCTAAGAGCCTCTGTGATTACTTCCATTAAGTAAGACATGTGAGTGTCCTTGATTCTAACTATGGAACCTAGCTACCAGTTGTGCAAGAAGAGGTAGGTCTCTTCCAAGTACCACTCCCCGCCGGAAGTGATGACTGGCCACATGGGAGAGGTCCGCAATTAAGCTTTCACTTCCTCTGGAGTGAACTCCAAGAATGTCCCAAAGTTACTTCTTGAAGAACCAAACATTGAACATCCCTAGGCTTGATTTGATTAAGGTAGGCATGGGTTAAGGTAACTTCAAGTGTATACATGGGACCAGGTGCCTCGTCTTGGTGAGACTACTCTATTTCTGCTTCTTCTAGAATTTGATGAATAGATTCCACTTTGAGGTCCTCACAAAGAGGTCCCATGGCATGAGTTTCAACTTCCTACTCTTGGAGTTGTTCTTGTTGGCTCCTTCCAATTTTAGGCCACTTATCTCTAGGTTGGGATGATCCTACCTCTATTCCATGCTTTGGTCTTGGTGCCATCTATGACCACAACATGATTAAGGATTAGCATATAATGTGTAACTCATAACATTAAGTACCTTATCTCTTTTGGGAAAGTTACACTTGGATAAGGTGTGGTCATGGTAGATTGATCTTTTAATATTATTTTAATATTACTTTAATTTATTTTAGGTTACCAAAGTTTCTTGGAAGTGTTTAACTTCCATAGGTTAATGATTTAATATTATTTTATTCATTAAACCCATGAGGGAGTTAAAAAATTCTTAAAAAGTTTCTATAAAAAACCTAAGGTTTGTGGCCCCCATGATGTAGAGCATACCTCTAGTTGCTAAAGGGCTAAAAATGATTGAAATCAAACAAGCAGTGTGAAAGATTTTGGCTATGGAAGGTTTGGAGCTCTAAAAAATCACAAAAAATCCCCTCTTGTTTGAAGAAAAATGGCAAAAATTGCTAAGTGTTGCATCCTATTTATAGCATTTTTACCATGCATCAATGAGGCTGCATCAACTTGGCTACATTGACTCAAGACTAGCATATAAGAGGCTACATCGAAACATTTGTTGACCATCATTTACTTTTCTAAAAGTCAAGAAATATGAGTTTTTACATGAACTCTTTTTGTAGTCCATGAAGCTAAGAACATAATGAAATGCATGAAGAGGATTCGATAGGTCATAAAAATGGAGGAATTGATGGGAGAATGTAATTTTATGGAAGAAATGCCTTAAGGAGCACATAGTTGGATGCAACTGATGGGAATGTAGATGATTTGATTGTAAAAATTCATAAGGATAAGGGACTTAACTAGACCAACCAATAACTATGCAAGTGGATCCTTCCCATAGCAAGCTCATGCTCGTTTTGTGCTTACATAACCTTAACCCAAGGAGTTTGTGGACCTCACAATTGATTAATGGTTATGAAAAGTTAAGGACAAAATCCAAAAGATTCTACCTAAGAATTTTAATACATCAAACTAAGACATGGAAACTAGCAATGATGTGAAAAATTCAAAGCACTGATAGATGAGAGAGAAAGTGAAATGGAGTTCCAAATTGTTGTTACATGAAGTCCCTTGTGAATTATGTGGTTAGATGACTTGATAAAATCCATCCTCAATCTAGACCAAAACCAATCACTTTCAGTGACTTCGCATCACCACCCTAAGACTAGTCCTCCCCCTCAAGACACAAGAATGCTCCCATAGATCAATCACTATTCCTTATTTGAGAAGAAAAGAGAAGTAGAAAGTGAAAGGGCCTTAGAGGGGATCTTCAGGCATGGAAAACATATCTTTCTAGTGCCATAACCAATGCTTGTAGCCCACTTATTTTATCTAATGGATGTGCTTCGAATTTCCATTGTTTTTTCTTGGATTTTATGTTTTTATGGATTTTTGGATGGAAACCACACCATGCAAAGGCTTATTCAACTTCTTGTTATTGGTTGACATAGAATGGTAAGAAATCTATGAAAAACACTCAAGTACTCAAGTAAGTAGAAAGGTACAAAGAGCAATGAACCCCATTGAAGTTAGACCCTTTTCAATCCTTTTGGATCTTTCCTAATTTTGGAAACTAACAAGGTCACAAGTTCGTTAAGGTTTTATGAATGAAAAAGGAACCTAATACTTCCAAAACAAGGAAAACCATAGAGTTAATGGATGGGTGGATGATGTGGACTCACTACCTATTCTATGAAAAGAAACTTTGTCTTAGTCATCAGTCATCAAAATTCAAAAATAGAAACCAGACATTAGTAACCAAGAACATTAGGTACAAACCACCATTAGCAAATAGCTATAGCATCACTGTGTTATGTTGGCAACAAAGAAATTTTATTAGAAAACAAAGACAATTCACACCAGAATAAAGAAAAATATAAAAGAAATTGTAAAATATTCAAGAAAAATAAACCATGCTAATGATATTGTAAAACAAAAATTTGGAAATAGAATAAAGTGTAAAACAAAAACTATAGAAAAACTAAAGAGCCACTTATATGATCAACATGGATGACCATCTCCCCCATAACTAAGTTGAAAGGAGGAGATCTGAAAGATTGAGCATGGTTGTCTATCTATTGAGGTTTTGATGCCATTGGCTTGCTTAGGCTCATGGAAAGGCTTTAGTTACTACATGTTAACTAATTGATTTTTTTTTGGGCTCTCAGGTTTGTAAATTAACATGGTCCCAAAAGGAAAGGTTCGATAGATGATATAAGGCCTTTTCCACAACATTTGAAACTTAGTCTTTTGAGGAAAATGTGTGGGGTTCTAATAAAGGACCTTATTTGTAGGTTGAAATTTAACTTTCCTTATTCAAAGGTCATGATGTTGTGTACTAAATTCCTTGTGCACTTCATTTAAGGATAGAGCTACCAATTGATTCTAATCTAGCACATGAAGTTTGATCAATCTTTCTTTTTGTACTAGGCTTAAGTCAAGGTCTAGGTCATAGGCTATTAAAAGTATACAAAGCTCAAATTGAATTGGAAGAGTTGGTGATTTTATTACACCAACTCATAGGGAGAGTAGCCTATAGGGAGTTTTCATGTTGAGCAATATGACTAGAGAGCATCGTTGAGTTTTTTGCTCTAGTCTCTTCTATATTTGCTAATTATTCTTATTAATATTTTTGTGATCTCTCTATTGGTAACCTTTACTTGACCATTGGCTTGGAGGTGGTAGGGTGTTAATTTGTGTTCAACCACCAAGCATTGCATGAGCTTACGAAAAGTACCACCTATAAAGTGAGTACCATTCTTAGAAATTAGTGCACATGGCACTCCAAACCTATTTAAAACATTTTGTTGTACAAACTAAGTAGTAGTGGAAGATGTCCAGTCAGCAATGGCCACTACTTCTATCCATTTTGTACAATAGTCAACAATGACTATTTTGTACATATTTCCATTTGAAATGTGTGTGATGGGAGCCATCAAGTCTATGCCCTAGATGTTGAAGGGTTTCAATTTTTGGATCCACTACTAAGGTCCCTCCATTCATGTGGTCATTCCACCATCTCGTTGATAGTGTTCACAAGAGTAAATGAATTGGTGGGCATTCCTGAAGATTGTTGGCCAATAGTACCTTACCATAAATATTTTAATGGTTGTGTGTCTCCCTGCATAGTGGCCCAAGGACCCTCGTAAGCATCTTGGAGAATGCATAGTTGATCAACATCAAGAACACACCAACAAACCAAGCCATCAGTGCACACCTTGTAAAGGTGTTCATTAATTTTCATGAAGAATTTGGCCTAATGAAGAAATTTTTATTTCTTCTGGTGGTCTAACTTTTGTGGCATCTCTTGAGTAAAAAGATAAGTGAGGATGTCATCGTACCATTTTGGTTCAGCAGGCACTTTTTCATTTATTACACTAGCAAAGAGGAGTTCATCAGGAAATTGATCAGAAAGCAAGCTTTCCTCTTTGTTGTCGCATTGTAATTGAGGTAAGTGGTCAACAACCACATTCTTGGTGTCCTTTCGATCTGCCATTGTAAGATCAAACTCCTATAAGATCACCAATGATCATATGACATGAGGGCTTACCATTGGCTTGTTCATGAGGAAGTGAATGGCACTATGGTTCATGTGCATAAACACCTTGTACCCAAGTACATAGTGCCTAATTTTTTTCAAGGCATACACCATTGCCATTAGCTTTGTTTTTTTTGTGGTGTAATTGAGTTCTGCACCCACAATGCTTTTCCTTGCACAATGGATGTAATATGGACTATTTTTATTGTCCAACTATGTAAGCATAACTTCCAAGGCATAGTTTGACGTATCCATCATAATGTGAAATAGTAGGGGCCAATCAGGTGCTCATAGAATTGGAGTTTCTATAAGCCTCTACTTAAGGCTTTGGAATGCCTTTTCACATTCCTCAGTTTATATAAATGGAGCATCTTTCTTTGTAAGTTTGACCAACAGTTTCACAATCTTAGAGAAATTTTCTTTGAATCATTGGTAGTAGCCAGTGTGTCCAAGGAATGATTGAACATCTTTAATGGTTTTTGATTGATAGGTTATTCCTTGGATGACCCAAATATTTTTAGGGTCTACCTTAATCTTGCTTGAGAAACTTTGTGTCCCAACATAATGCCCTCCTAGATCATGAGATGGCTATTTTACCAATTGAGCCAAAGATTAGTATCCACACACCTTTTAAGCACTTGCTCAAGGTGGTTCAAGGATTGCTCAACTATAGTGCCATAGGTGGAGAAGTCATCCATGAAAACTTCCAGTCGGCTACAAATCTGCTACTGAAAAATGCTCAAGATCAAGAGTTGAAAAGTTGTAGGGACATTGCACAGACCAAAGGACATCTTACGATATGAAAAAGTTCCCTAGGGACTTGTGAATGTTGTTTTGGCTTGATCCTCAAGTGCAATCTAAATTTGGTTATAGCCACTATAACTATTTAGAAAGCTATAATAGCAATGCCCAGTGTTCAACACCTTGTCCACGAATGACAATGGAAAATGATCTTTGAACATCGTCATGTCCAACAACCTAAAATCAATATAGACCCATCACTTTCCACCTTTCTTTGGCATAATTACAAGTCAGATAACCTAATCACTATTCATAATTTGATAAATGAACCCTAACTTCAGGAGTTCAATTTCCTCTTTGATGATCTGCTTCAATTTGGAGTTTAGCAACTACTGGAGTTGTCTCTTTAGCCTCATGGATGAATCAATATAGATGCAATGTTGGCATATTTGAAGATCATTCCCTGTGAGTTTAGGATATGACCAAGCAAAGGCTATGGCCATTTGTTTATCACCTTTAATAGCATCCTTTTTTACTCAGAGGCAAGGTTGGCACTAATTATGACTAGCTTGCCATTTTTCAGAAATGCATATTCCATGCTGGTAGGTAGAGTTTTCAACTCTAAAACTATCAAGGATTTCCAACTCTTCCCAATTGGTATCATCAAGTTTGTTATCAAAGAGTTGGCAATGAACTTGCTTTAGTTCATGCATGCCTTTAACATAGGCACAAGTTAGGATCTCAGTAGATTTTATGCAAAGTGTGCTATTTTCAGAATTATCTATTAGCCACTAGGTGCCCTCCTATTTTCTGGCTACTACATTCAGGCACTTTTGGATTTTAGATTCATCTGCACCATGTCTAAATGCTTTGATTAATGTGCTTTTGATAGATCAAAGTTTCTACACATAGTTGCACATGGTATCATTGTACGTGATGCATGGAACTCTCTTCTTATTGATCTCTTCAAATGCATTTTCCTTAGAAATCACTAGCGAAAGATCTCTGATGCCCATTTGTGCATCAATAATGCTCAGCAAAGCCCTTCCCATAATAACTAGAAAGTCCCCCTTGCAATTGTCAACCTTGATCACCAAGAAATCTATAGGATACGACCACCCATAGACAATGATCATAGTGTCCCTCACTAATCCCAAGGAAATAGTGATGGGATGATCTACCAATTCTAAAATGATGTTGCTCTTCTTGAGATAAGGCAGGTTCTAGGCTTGGTATATTTTATGGAAAATTAGGTTGATACGAAAACCTGAATCAAGAAGAGCCTTGCATGGCTCATTTCCAACAATTTGCAAGTAGATGAGAGGACTATCAGGATTAGCTCATTTCCTAGAAAGGTTACCAGTGCTGATCCAATCAGATATAGCATGGATTAACATGACTCTACAAATCTTGGGAGGCATTTGGTTTAAATGGCTTTGGAAAGAAACGGATGTAGAGGATGAAGGAGATACAAGGTGACTAGCTGCATAAGTCAATGAGGACTTTGTAGGGCTATTAGTTCGAAAGAATGGTCTTTTATGGGATCTGGTTTCTGAACCACTTGGTTGAGGAATCAATTGTAAGTTAACAACCTTGGTAACATTACATTGTAGTGGTTGTGCGGGAATTTCACCCTGCATGGATGGAGTAGGCGATAATTGGATTGAGGGTTGAGGAACATGTGCTGAAGGATGAAAAGCATGATAAGGATATGGGAACTCCCCTTTAGGAGATGGAGAATGAGTTTTGTAGTACTCCAGAGGGTAGTAGTGATATTGGAAGGAAGCGTTACTAGAAGAGTCATGCGAAGACATGGATTGCTAAACATAGTACCCATACGAATATGACCTCCAATAAGGATATTGGTACCTTAATGGTGGCATCCCCCATGACTGTGGGTGCTAGCATTAATGGTACTACTCATACAGTTGTGATGGAGCTTCACTTGGATAATAAGCTTTTTGTTATTGGTGAAACTGCCTTAGGTTGCCTTGAGGATAAGGCAACCTTCTTAGTGTTTGCCTTTGTGTCAGTCTAGGATTCAGAGCATACATCCCAAATTCCTATAAGTGTGACACAACAGGGAAACATCCCTTGGGATGTTCATATTGATAGATGTCACATTCATCATCATCATTTGATTTTGACTCCACAACCTTTTCCACTATAGTAGCTTTACCCTTACCCCTTTAGTAGGCACGTTCAGCTTCCATTCTTCTTTTGCGGTCACAATTACTACCTTACTCTTTGGATTCTTTTGTAATTTTTAGAGTAGTTTGAAAATTTTCATCCAAAGATTCCTACATTTTGTCAACCTTAGCCAAAATTTTAGACATAAATTTTTAAATTGGAAAATTTTTTTATTGCACCACTTCATCAAGTGGTGTCTCCCCCTCACTATCATAGAATTAGAGTTCCTTTTTTTTTATGGAAAGGTCCTAGGTATACTTCTCAGCACTTTCACAATTTCTCAACTCACCTTCTTCTTTTGCAACCTGCTCAATCAACCTTTGGATTTGATGGACTCTCAGTTTTGATAATCTCTCTTACGCATAGACCCCAAGGATTCTCCTTATTTTTTATTAGAGCCCATCTATGATATGGTGAAGTTGCTCCCAATGAAAATAACCATGGCTATGACATCTATGCAAGAAAGAGTAATACCTACCCATGACTACGTCCAAGGGTTCATGTGTTCCTTATCTCCAACATGGGATTTACTTTCTCAAATTGGACACTTTGAAGTATGTCTAATATTTGTCGTTGAATAGCTCAAGCATTGTACTCCATGTATGAATTGATTCTGTCTCCAAGGAGTAGTACTAAATTTTTGCTTCTTTTATGAGTGTCCTAGGAAAAAACTTAAGTTTGTGCCAATCAGTCTTCATGTTCTACAAGGCACAAGCATCGTGAAAGGCTTGAAGATGGATATGTGGATCTGAGTTATATCCCCCCTCAAATCTGGGAATATTGTTCATATCCAACCTCTCGATTCTGCTATCTTTCACATGGCCAGTTGGAATTCTAACTACCTCTACAATGTTTAACATGCTTTGAGTTTCAAGAAAAGGTTTACCATCATCATGATTTTGATGATGCCTATGGTATCCTTTGCTACCACTTTGTTCATGGTGGGTTTTACGATCATTATCCCCTCGTTCAACTCCATCATAGTGTCATCCCCTGCAATTTCGATCAGATTCAAAGGAGGAAGAAGAAGATGTAAATGAAGAGGGCAAAGAGGAAGGAGAACTACCACCACCACGATATTTGCCACCTCCTCTCCTCTAGTCACGACCATGATCATTAGGTTTATTGTCATCACAAGGCTTGCTTAAGCCCTTGCCTTAACTCTCACTTTTGCCTAAACCTAGATTGTTGATAGTTGACTATAAGTACGGGTTCAAGCCTCCTTCACTAGAGTCAAGGGATGTAAAATCTTCATGTTGAGAATCCCCAAAGGAATGATCCTCCTTGTTGTTTTGGTTCAGCAAGAATAAGATGTTAGTGAACTATTTTCCTTTCATAGCTTCATGGCACTTCTCCTAGTGTTAATCTCATTTGCATTATGTTTCTGTGGAATGGTAGTCCTAACAATCATGGTCCTGCACAATGTATTTATCATGGAGATCATGGATGTCCAACCTATTAAGAGTTTGGAGCAGCATCACAGGAAAAAATCGATCAAGAGGCAACAAAACGTTACCCTCCATATCTCTCCACCACAGCTGTTCATCCTAATGTAGGATGAAGGTGAAATTAGGTACAAACTCATCTAGATGAGTGTACACCACCTTGAATTCTTGGGGCACTGGTAGTTTTGATACATCATGCTTGTGAGAGAAAGACATTTTGGATTAAACGAAAAATTTAGTGTGCATTAATTATAAGTATAATTATTATCTTTTGAATAATTGTGAATTTTAGGTTTGTTCCAACGATTTCAAATAATATTCACTAAGTCCTAGGTAGCACACATATTAAACTATAGATCCCTAACAATGGTGCCAATGATGAGTAGTGAGTATACCCTACACCTAATCGTATAAATCACTAAGTGTTCATATGCGATCCAGTTGAATTTCCTAGACTTATAGCCTTCTAAGTACACTAGTCTCCAGGAAGTGAAACTAATCGTTGTAATCATTGTCTTCCCAATTACACTTGTGAAACACAAATGTATGGTTAAGTGTAACTGAGGCATATAGTTTTTATCATTTTTATGTTTTATGTTCTAAGTTACCTAAGAATGAAGAATAGAGAATTAAAGATATTTAATTGCTAATTTAAGCTAACTAGCTGATGTTTAACTAACCCTAGCATAAGCATCTATTACCACTTACTATACACATCTTGACCAAGTTTAATGCTACTAGGTTATCAAACATTAAGTGTTACTGGGATCACCAAGCACGAAGCATATGCTTGACGTGATTGTACTTATGTGCTTAATTTATCACTATTTAGTCTAGCTTAATTTAGCTTAGTTTATTTCATAATTAATTATTTGATTACTTAAAGCATTAAAGGAAATTGCATAAAATACTAAATGCATAAAGGAAATAATTAATCTATTTCAAAGTTCTACATCAGAAAGCTCATCTTTATTATCACACACACTACCATGCTCAAGTACAACAATGCTTGAATAAAGATCCATACACTCTTTGACTCCTATTGTAGGCACTTAGAAAAATATTTTAACTTTCAAGTGGAAAAACTGTTAGACCTTCGCTACAACTATGACAAAAGATGTCATAAACATGGTGGGTAAGCACATATTTATAGGTGAAAATAGACACTGCGTTGATGAGGTCATGTCAACGCATCAAATCATATGTCAACACGGCCACGTCAACAAGTTCGCGTCAATGGGACCACCTCGATGAGGCCTTGTTGAGGTAACCCATGACATGATAGATGACATAATTTAGCTTTTGGGAATGGAAAATGCCTCAAAAGTCACTATCACCTCACTTCCCAAGTGGAGAAAGTTATCTCATGTCTATATTTAGGGATGGCCAAATTTGGCATTTTCATGGGTTTTTGCAGAGGTGTAGCCTTAACTATGCTAGAATCATCTACCCCTAGCATAAATGGTGTTGGGTTTTCATTTCCAACCA
This sequence comes from Gnetum montanum, assembly GCA_015680685.1. NCBI lineage: Eukaryota > Viridiplantae > Streptophyta > Gnetopsida > Gnetales > Gnetaceae > Gnetum > Gnetum montanum. The sequence goes on from MNCI01005835.1 coordinate 729,241, forward strand.
AAATCTAGCATAGTCACCACAAAACCTAGCATAGACACACATATCCAACATTGGAATTCATGGGATTTTTCATTTTCCATTTTTTCAATAGTGGCCAGCGTAGTTGCCCCAAGTCTTTAGCAGTTGCAGCATGGCTAGCATAGACATTGTATTCACTATTAATTTCTAGAAACTTCAACATAGTCCACTAAGGTTAACATAGTTGGGATGGTGCCAACATAGTCAAAGAAATCTGTTTACTATTTACAGTATTTGGGTGGGCTTTGGTGGCTACAGTGTATCTAAACTTCCTATAAATGATCACCTCAGCTGAGAGTTGTAACTATTATACCTGCAAATAGATATCAATCTGTTAGTAATCATGATAGTGATGTATGTAACCCAAAAATAGTAATTCCACAGCCTATAAAAACCAAACATAAACATCGTATTATGGTTCACAACTTTTTAATCATTTCCATAACATGAAAGCTTCTTTCTACACAAAGAGACTTTGTAACCTTGCAACATCTTTTAAAGAAAATTGGTGTCTATGTCGGGCATTAGAGACTCCCAACGTAATACCACTACTTCAAGGGTGGAACACCATCAGTGACCACAGTTGCATATTTTGGTGAAAACTAGTAAGGAGTTGTTGGAAACTGGGGTTGGGAAGTATGTCGATTGTGGGGTTTCAAGTGCAAATTGCAAGCTCCAATGAACTTCAAGCTCCTTCCAAGTGAATTTCTTGTGCATCTAGCATACAAATTTATACCTCTTAAACCTTATACTTTATGCATTTCCCATTTCAATAAAGTTATAGTTCATTGTTATGCATATTACGTTTAAGTTTTAATTTTTGTGTCTATTTTCATTTTAGATCTACAATTTTGTTTCTATTTCCATCATCATTTATGTTTTTGTATGTTCTTGGGTGGTTAGCCAAATCATCCAAGGTGCCTTGAATCTCATTTTTTGAGGCCCTTGAGATTCAAGGTTAAAACTATTTTAGCACTTGGGATTTTCCTATTCTTGTTCCAGCAACCGAATTTTCTAGGTTCAATAGTTTTCTAGTTCTAAAAGGAGGGCCTCTATCTAAATTCTTAGCCCAAAAAAGCTTTCCCATTCTATTCTAAATACCAAGTTTGTTATGTTTTCAAATTTTAAAACTTGTAAACATATTCTATCAAAGCCAATGTTGTTGCCGAAAACCCTTTCCCAAATATCCTAGCATAGCTTGTGGTAATTGAGTTAGGTTTCCACTGTACTTTCATAGCAGTTGCTGGATTCCTTTGAACCAAGATAATTTACCTTAAAAACCCATTTCTGTCCAAGAACCCAATTTTGTTAAAAAAACCCAAATCCATCTATTGCAAAATTTAGTGGAAATAAGCCAATGTAAACCACTTTCCTATTCTCATCACTTAATATAGTTGGCTGGAAATCCCAATAGTCTACTACGTCAACCTCTAGCGTAGAGCCTGTTGGAAAGGCTAACATAGTTGGTGCTACTATCTTAAACCCTTTCTACTACACAGTACACAATCGTCTGCTATGTAGTATTTTACAACAACAGTTTTCTTACTATCTTTTCATTTATAGTCAACTACGCTAGTGGATAATCCCACAACTAGAGTTTCTACTAAAAATAGTAAAAAGTTTAAAACCATATCTTTGACAATGTCACGCAATCACTCAATCATTTTACCTTTTAACTTCATTGACACCAAGTGTGGCCAATAGGTCATAAGAGTGTATGATCCTAAGGACCCTATTGTGGCGGAGTGTAGGCAATCACTCAGGCTTAGGGATTGAAGCCCTAAATTTTTAGTAATAAATGAAGACTATTATAACTTTGTTTTTGCCAAACTTTAGGCTAGCATGCTGATTCCAACAATGCAAGTAGAAGACAAAAGGAATTACAAACTCATACACCATGATAAAAAGTAATACATACCTTCCCCATACGATAATATACCCTTAATAGAAAGCTATGCTCGCATTTGATCTTGGTTAATTAAGATGGATGAAGAGGATGGGAAGGATAGCTCATATGAGCAACAAGAAGACAAGGATGAGTTTGGGGCTAAATCCAAACATTAGAAGCTCATTGGGGAGGGGGGCGTGGCTTTTCCAACAATCGATCCCCAAATCCATCATGCCTACCTCAACACCCCTCATATCTTCCATGAGATAGATTCTTCCATCCTTAACTCCCCCCTATTCAACCATGTTTAGGCCTATGCCTATTATAGTAGTGCACCAAACATAATCAGTGCCACAACCAACTACCTTCAACTTTTCAATGTCTTTCATCACATAGCCATGGTCTATGCAATCATCATTGGTGGCTGTGAGAGCATCATTAATCCATTATCCATCCAAATGGGGCACATAGTGGGACCTCAAGTTATCCAAGGGTCACATACCCCTTTTGTCCCCTTTGTGCTATAGATATTAGCACAAACCTCTTTTTGTTGTTCACCACACCTACAATGATGATAACCCAACCTCCCTTGGTGTGGCAACCTATTACAAGGTCACAAGCCTTCTAGCTTACATTGCAACCTTTTGTGCAAACCCCACAACTGAGAGTGGCACCTCAAGGACTGGATCAATCTTTTCAAATGATCTAGGGCTTAATAAAAGAGTTACAAAGTCTCAAGGCTTCCACATCTCAAATTGTTAAAATTATGGATTTCTATCAGGATGATTTCATCAATTTTGTAATCACATAACTAACTCTTGCCCCAAGTGTCACCATACCATAATTTAACAAGTACAATAGTGAGGATGATTCCAACTTCCACCTTATAACATTTTGCTTTGAGTGCTTACTACTACAAGCTTGGTCACATACAATAATGAGAATATTCCCTATGTCTCTTATGGGAAAGGCTCTAGATTGGTACCATGCCTTACCAAGAGGATCCATATCCTCATTAGAAGACCTAATTACATAATTCATTAACCATTTCAAGTACAACATGAAACCTAATACAATCCTTAACCAATTAATGAAGGTCAAGCTAGGACCCCTTGAGCCAATGCAAAAGTTCATTCAATGATGAAACACTTTGCTCAATGAGATTCTGAAATTGATAGCTTAAACTCAACTTCTAGCTATCTTCAATGGGGTGGTTAAGTACTTTTTAAGATCAAAATTATACTATTTAAATCCATGATCACTCAATTAGACATTCTCCCAAACCAAGAACATAGAGGATGTCGTAGAAGCCAGCAACAACCTTGCCTATGTGCTGTATAAGAGCCAATATGCATGAAAGGACAAGAAGAGGGGAAGACAAAATAATGTAGTGATCACCACTATGGAAAAAGATAGCAAAATGACCACCCAAGGATCAAGAATGAACCAACCCAAGATCCCTACTGATAATAATAACCAACCTTCAACATTTGGGGCATCTACATCAACTACTTCTAGGCCTAATTTTGAATGAAATGACAAGTCAAAATACACTAGGCTACTATTAAAGGCATAAAAACTTCTAGACCAACTGTTAAAGAGTGGGAGGATGCAATATAAACAAATGATAGAAAATTCTTGTAAGAGGTATGAGAGGCTATGTGAGATAGCCAAAGACCCCACTTGTGCAACCAAGGATAATCCTCCAGTGTTTAGATATTTTAGACTTAACCACTTCTACCACTATCATTAGTTTCTAGGTCATGATACTAGCTTTTTCCTTACACTAAAAGATGACCTGAAAAAGATGATAGATAAGGATGAACTAGTGCTTGAAGCCTCCAATCCAGTTAGGCCTCAAAATTAATCAATGCACATCTATAAGGACACATTGAATGCCAATAAAAACCCTTATACCATAGCAATGTTCAATGTTAACAATGATCAAAGGCCTACGAAAGAACCATTTGTAATTTTGATACCTCTTTATAATGAAAGGGGCCCTTCAACTTGCATTAGTTCAAGGTCCTCCTTTGTTGTAAGGATACCATCACCAACATCTCCCCCCCCCCCCCCCCCCCCCCCCCCCCCCCCCCCCCCCCCCCCNTGTAATTAGAATACCTCCCCTTCTCTATCTAATCGAGTCCACCCATACAAATAAATAATGATTCCTCGTGGTGGCCAATGCAATGGCTTCTTCCTTCCAACCAACCAATAACAACAAGAAGTCTTTAACTAAACAATAGAAGAAGCTTGTTCAAAATCCTAAAACAATAATGATAAGAAAGCCAAGGCATGGAAGGAAGTGGGTCCACCAAAGCACTCCCATATTATCCATTCCCATGACCTTGATGAGCTAGGTTGGTTTAACTAGTAAACCATGGGAGGATCCCAAACCCCAAGAAAAGGGGAAAGAGGCTAAGCCGTAACAACCAAAACATGAAGTTCACATTTTGGGGGACAAGGAGGAAGTTAAAAATAATTAGAATGAAAATCCTATAGCAAACAACAAAGACTTTCTCAATGCAATGGAATAAGTCAAATAGTCGTAGAAATAAAAAAAATGCAATCCTTAGCATGTATGACCTGGTCATGACTTCCGTTGCACACTGTGAAGCACTAGTTAAGATGTTGACCTCCATTATCATTAGTGAGGACATCCTTACTAGTGAAGAATCCATCCATGCAGTGATGGTACTATCTTCACTTAGGAAAAAAGAAAACTCAACATCACTAGTGTCTTGCAACAGTGAAATCAAAACCAACCCCCATGATGGCAAGGTAACAATGGCTTCCCTCTTTATAACTATATGGGTAGGATAATACAAAGTATATAGAATGCATGTGGACAATGGGGCAACAACAAATGTGATCCCCTATACCATAGTTGATTGTTTAGGCTTGATCAAGCACATACAACATACTTTAACATCAACTCTTAAATCCTTCAATGGATCAAGTGTTGTTATTAAGGGATCTATCTCTTTAGACTTTGTGGCCATGAAGAAATTCCCCACAATGGCTAACTTCTTGGTGGTGGAGGGAACACCAAGATTAAACATTATCCTAGGGAGGCCTTAGCTAGCTCAATTACAAGTTGTGTCCTCACCCATCCATTAAGAAATTCACCTACCTTACAAGGGAGGTGAAATAATCATCCATGGTAATAGCGTGGTTCCCCTAGCAGTTAACATAGGCATAGAGTGGAGTTTCAAGAAGAAACTTCCAACCACAAAGAAAAGCAACTTGACAAAGTGGAAAAGGCCAAAAACAATGATGATGAACTTGGGGATATGCTATGGGAAGAGCTCCCCTTTAACATCATCAACGAAGGAGATTGGGAATACAAGCTTATGCAAAATAAACCATATTTGTTTTCTAATCTTTCAAAGATTAGGAAGTATTTGCATAAGTAATGCATACCCTAATCCTCCTACCCTATGCACTTATAACCATGTAGCCATATGTACTTATAGCCTTTTAGAATAGTTTACACTTTACCTTCATGCATCTTTTTATTTTACTTTATGGTAAAATTGAATTTGTGTTTAGCCTAAAAGTTTACCTTTGTTTGCATTTTTACTTTTAAAGCCTTTTCTTTTCTTCTTCTCAAATAAAAAAACATTATAAAAAACTTTAAAACTAGAAAAAAACATAAAATTTTTTACGTTTTCCATTGCGAATCGTATAGCTTGCCATGGCCTTAAATTGGAAACTACCATATAGCCCACCATGGCCTTAAACTAACAAACAACATCATAGCCTAAAGTTTACTGTTGTTTACAATTTACTTTTGAAGCCTCTTCCTTTTTATTAAAACATTAAACATAAAAGACATAAATGTTTTAAAACCAAAAATACCATAAAAATTGTAAAACATAAAGATTCTTCTTTTGTTGTTACGGCCTACCATGGCCTTAAACTAGCAAATATCACATGGACCACCATGGCCCTAAATTGGTAAACAATGTTATAACTTATCTACAATTCAGTCTACAACCTTACTGCCTAGCCAATTTTTACCTTTTTTTATGACGTTATAACCATACGAGTTAGCCAACGTAGACAAAAATAACATAATCACAACATAAGAACATGTGACCTTAACAAAACCATAATGCTAGAACAATGTAACCAAAACTTAAACTTAAACTTAAAATTAAAATGTCTATAACATAATAGCCATGGCTACATGGTGTGGTGAAAATGTTTAAACAATAAACCATAAAATTTTCCACAACTAAAACATTGGCTAACACTAGTCACATCAATAAGAATGACTAAAAATAGAGAACTAGTGATGCCAGGAGGCATCTAGAGGAGGAGGTGGAGGGTTATTTTCACCCTCATCACTGGGGTCACCGATATCGCCTAGTGCCTACAACATGATAACACAATGACAATTAGTAATGAACACACAATAAAACAAGCCAATAGCTTAAACAAAAACAAAACATGATAAAAACTAAAATAAACAAACCTGAGAGGGTTTCAGAGTAGCATATTCCATGAGAAAATATTGAAGACCAACCTCTAGATAGTAGAGGAACTGATCTTCAATCATGTTAGCCTAGTCTATGTTCCCAAGATTAACATCAATGAGGATGTTGCCCTCATTGATGTCACTCCATGTAGGTTACTCATGTGAGAATGTGGTGGTAGTTACCTCCCTTAAGATAGAGGTCATCTAAGAAGTAGGGGAGTTAGCTACAATCACATTATCTACAAACAACTTGTAGACACCCTCCACATTGATCCCCTTCATGAATAAATCCAATTAGCACCATTCAATAGACTCATCCTACAACCATTTAAGGTAGGCATCCCACTCAGCTTTGTACTTTTTCTTATGGTTCTTTTGCACTCAGCCCCACTCAAGAACCCAAGTGCAATAATCTTTCCATTCACTAGCCTTGGAGTTCAATAGGTCCATTTGGAGTTTCTGTTCTATGACCTCTCTAGCAAGGGAAACATTGGCATGAATAGCATTCAAATAACATGCCCAAGTTAGTTCATTAGTACTTAAGAAGTCCCTATTGGTCACTTGGGCTTCCACAAACTCCTTGTGAGCCTTGAGATTCCTCACCTCCTTGACCAGCTTCTTGTTATCCCTCTTTAACATCACAACTTGTTCCCACAAGAACTCGTTAGAGCATTTGCATTCCCACAAAGATTTTTCACATGAGAGTGCACATGAAGTGATACTCTCATACAATTTATGTGGGACATTAAACACATCAATAGGTGGGAGTAGGTAATGTGTCAATCTCTACAACTTGGTTAGGATCCCATTTTAGCTTAGGCACTATAAATGACACAGTAAAAAATTAGACACATAAAACTAATTAACAACTAAATAACAAAAGATACATAACCATAGAAACCAAGTGAAAATTGAAAACATGTAGACAACAAAGGAAAAATGAATTAAGAACTCTCATCAACTTCAATAGCTATCTATTGCAACCAGTTGATGATGTCTTCAGTCACATCCCACATAAACTCAATCTTATCAAGGGTATCTACCCATGGTTTCATGTGGAAGGTGGAGGTGAAAGCATCAACTTGAGGCTCTGGAGCTACAATAAGCATAATAAACAATTAACAACTATGACCAAGGCCAAACATGAAACAACAAAAAAATTAATATATACAACATATGGAACCAAAAATCATAAGTACCTAAAAGACCCTTTGGTGTAATGATAGGAGGTTCAGCTAGGTGTGAAATCCCGAACAAGGCATCAAGTCTATCCAATGGAGGATGGGACAAACCCTCATTCTCATGATGTTGTAATGCTCTCTCTTATTGGCATCTTCATTTCACTTCAATTTCTATTGTCATTGTTATGACTTCCTATTCCTATTGCTTTCTTGCAAGAATAACAACTGCAAAATATAGAACAACTTAACACATTTTGCCTAAGACAAAATCATAACTCAACTACATTACTTAAAACAAAAAATAATAAAATAAGTATAATATACCTTTAATCTCATGATGCACCCAATTAAGCTTAATGATTAATCTCCTCTTCAAGGACTCCTCAATGACTAGTGTTGCCTCATCAACCATAGGCCTATTTAGTTTTACTCTAGTCAAACCCTCAGCTTCGGCATCCAACTTTTTAATCTTTTTCACATTTCCTTACTCAACGTGGGGTTCTCTCCCCATGGTGTCGGGGGATGCACAAAAGGTACCACTAAATCCCATGGTGGTGATAGAGAATAATTCACCCACATCCTCTGGTGGGTCTTAGGCCTACATGGTCAAAATAAGATGCCTTAACCAAGGCCTAGTGAGTTGGGATGGGTCTTGAGTTAGTCATCGTCCATCCTTCCTCACCACAAGGAACTCCATGAATCTCCATAGGTATGTTGCAAAGAACATGAAATGCACATGGCACTTCATTATGAGATTGTTTCAAAGCTTTAGGATTTCCCCATGCAGTCCAAAAAGCAAATGAGTAGCCTAGTTAAATTAGGTGTCCTCGGTAAGGACCTTCTTCATGGTCCATGTTTGTTCAACGTTCATTATCTTCCCCTGTGATAAAAACTTAGGAAATGCACAGGATCAGAATAGGGGATACATCTCTCTAGCCTCCAAAACCTAGAACTGGCTTAGAGAGAACCCGTTATTACCACAGCAAGTGTTTAACCACTCCTCCACTTCCTTCCGACAATCCACCTCCTTCCTTACTTTGGTGACAATCATTGTGCCATCATTAGGAACACCAAAGACATCATTAAAGGTGGATTTGTTAATGTCTAAAGTAACAATCACACTATGAACATGGGTGATGAACCTCTTGACTCCTTTGCTAAAGGAGTTGATGATGTTCACCATTTCTATAGTGGGAATGATTGGGCTTGCGGGCCATGAAGATGTCAAGCAAGCTTGCATGAACAATCCTTGCCTAAATAGCCTCAAATGCTTAATCAGTAAGCTAATATTGTGCAAGTTCCACATCATCAAACTTAAGGATTAATGTCTCCTCAATGCATCCTAAAGTGATTATAGTAACCTTGGATGATGGGCATAACCCCTACAACATAACAAAAAAATGGCCTATTAGTCTTGACATAGCTGCATCATGTCAACCAAATTAAAATAAAACTAGTACAATCATTTAAACAACCAAAGTCAAAATTAGAAAAATGTTGGCATGAGGATAAACAAAATCAACAAGCAAAAATACTCAGTTTGGCTATATGATAAAGGCATTGTAGAAACTCTAGGAGATGGATTTGCTTTTGCATCATGAGATGGGTTTTCCCACTAGCTATGTATCATCCCATTAGCTAGAGACCTTCAGTAGGCCTTAGGATGATGTTTGATGTGATTTTCAAATTCATCCTTTAATTGTTTCATCATCTCAAGCCTCACTATTGGGCTTTTAGTAAACACCCTCAATGCTATTTAGGCTAAGGGTAAAAGATTGTCATCATTGACCAATCCTTGATCATTTACCCTATACCTATAGGTGAGTAAAACAATGAAAATTATTATAACTTGATTACATAACAATAAAGATAATAATAAAATTAAAATTAATAATTACACATATACTTCTTTATGATAGACAATGCTAGGAGAATTCTAGAACAATGTATGCACACAGTGGTCCACCAACAAAGTGTTATAGGTGCTGTATTGGTTGAATTTGGGCATTTTCTAAATTTTTGATAATTTATGAGTGCCCACGGTGGTCATGTCATCATTTGTGTTACCCTTTGCACAAGTCTCTAGATCATCAACTATGAACTTCACAATCATACTAGAAGAGTGAGGCAAGATGGTTTTCACAATAGCAGCTATTGTTTGGGATGCTAAGTGTGACCAAACCATCACATTGAAGTTCTGTAATAAGTAGGCTAGGAACTCCCTTACTCTTGGCCTAATCCATAGAGAGCAGTTTTCCCATTCCTTGTCAGGAGCTGGAGTGTTGGGCATAGGCATATGAATACAAAATAGAAGCCCCACTAACTCCACCACTATCAAGACAAGCTTTAGGAAGGTCCTATACCATCAACAAATAACCATCACAACCTTGTATAAACCAAAATTAAAACTTAATAATTTTGAAATACCTAGAATTTTACAATTACCATGTCAATGATTTCACATGAACATAACAATAAAATTTGCAATTTTCAACATTTACAACCAAATAACACTTCAACCAAGGGCAACATTTAGACAAAAATATCATATGGAATAGTTCACACTTGAATAGAAATGATGGTTTACAACCAAAAGTGTGAGAATGACAGTTTACAACCAAAAACATGAAAATGACAATTTAGAGCTAAAAACATGGAAATGACAATTCATAACTAAGATTTTGGTTTCAACGGTGAATTTCAGACATAGAACACAACCCAAGGCCATAACCCAAAATTCAGCAAAACTACATAACAACACCAAAACTATAGAAAATGGCTATAGTGGAGGACTAGTAAAAAATATCAAAAAAAATTATTTGACTAAAACCACTTCTAAACCCTCTTCAAGACTTCAAAAAAAAAATTTTCCAAAGTGTCAACATTGCCAATCTTCATAGGGGTAAATTTGTAATAGTCCTAAACCTAAATTTTGCATCACTTTGCCAAAAAATTTATAAAAAATTAACCACTTATTCAATTTTGATGATTTCATAGTTGTTGGAACCATAAAATGATGAACTACAAACCCAAAACAAGAAAACATAAAAAAATCCTTGCCATTTTCACAAAAAAAAATGCAAAATTAGCCTAACCGTGACCATCATAGCCAAAACCCCACTTCGCACAACTTTACAGAAAAATTCACTAGAAATTAACCATTCATCTAAATTTGATGATTCCATGGCCATTTGAATCCTTGAATAATTAAATAAAAAATTGCAATCATAAAAATAAAAAATTAATGACCATTTATTGGAGAAAAAATATCAAATTTACACCTAAAATGGTTAGAAAACTAAAAACCCACTTGACATTGCCTCATAGAAACACCCAAAAAGAGTTAACTGTAAGGTGGAATTGAGGGGTTCAAAAACCAAATTGACCAAAAAATAGTAAACAATAACCCCATAACATAAAAAAATTAAATCTCTTAGAGCTATTTTCATTTGAAAAAATTCAAAAGTGGTGTTGCTTTTTGCGAAGGAAAAGGCAAAGCTCCATGGAATTCACGGAAACAACATTTATTCCACAGCGTAGGCAAAACCCAACATCTAAGTAATACTAAAACTATGTAAAAATGACCTATATCTATAGTGGAATATTCAAAAAATTCCAATCCAACAAATATACAAGCCTAGATCTTAGAAAATGTAGGGCTTCTAGGCTAGAAACGAAATAAACTCTCATGGAAAAATGGTTAGAGCTATGCACCTAGGATATGCAAAGGTGGTGCCTTCTCGAATGGATGGTCATGGGAGTTGGAAGAGCCCATGGGCTATTGCATCTGCCTCTTCTAGAGCAAGATTTCTAACAAGATCCTTCCTTCTTAAAATGATGAAAAATTGATGCAAAAATTAATGAAAATCCTTGACTTCTGGTAGGCCTGGAGTAACTACATTGGCACTTGGTGAAGAAAAATCTTGGCCTACGTTGAGGCTGATGAAAATGGAAGCCAAAAATAGGTTTTAATCCTAGGTGCATCAACTTGGAGTGGTGGAACAACAATGATTTTTGCAAGGATTGAAGCCAAGAAAACCAAATTAAACCTAGGTGTCCACCATGAAACCTAATTTGCATAATGAACATCCACTAGTCCCACTTTACTAAGTGATGAAATTGGAAAGTAAGACTACATTGTATGGATGGGAAACCATTCCATTCAAACTTTCCAATTCCATGTGGACCCCACTAGGCATGTAAGAAATAAACTAAGAAAACATGACTACGCTTGGATTTTGGCATCCCACACTAACTATGCTCGAGTTTAAGTCCTTAGAAGCCTTGAGATAGATGTCAAATCCAATTCACTACCAAAAACTATGTTTCTAGACCTACATCTATGTAAACTAACCTACAAGAAAATCTATAATTTATGACAAAATCAATTATTTCAAGTGACTATGCTAATCTAGGGCCTAACTACACTAGCCCAGCATAGTTGCATGAAACATGATGCCTGTTACCACTTCCTAATAATCCACCTATGATGTGCTTTAACCCATGAAACCTTGTAACCAAATTTAGCTATTGGGAGTTAGAATTAGTAATCACCAAGCATCAAAATAGCTTCAAATCTCATTCTAGATTGGTTTTTGGGGATGACTACACCAGCCAGGAGCATGACTATGCTAGCCCAACATAGTCAAGAATGGAATAAGCATTTTTTTCACTCATCAAGCTTCCAATCGACACTAAAGACCCATTCCATGTTCCCAAATCCTAGCTACATCTCTTGATAGCTCTGAAACTTTATAAAACTCACCAAATGATGCCACAAATCAGCCAAAACCCATGACTATGTTGAAGGGAACCTATGACTACACTGGGCTAGTGTAGTGATAGGGTATTCAACTGAGATTGATCAAGGGAACAATAATAAACCTTCAAACTACCATTCGATAACCTCCACACCTTCCCAGGGCTCCTAGTAACCCTAAATTGATAACTAGTATAGCCAAAATCCATTTCAAACACCTATTCCAATGCTAACTATACTAGGAATTACATGCCTATACTAGGCTAGCATAGTCATCAATGAAGCCTACTATAGTCCACATGAAAAACCTTAAAACAGGTTATTTCCAAGTCAAGTCAAATTCCGAAAAACTCTAGAGCTCTACTAGACTAGATATTAAGACAAAACTCATCACTTTTCTTCCTAGACCTGTCAATTATGCTAGGAATTAAATGCTTACCTTAGGCTAGTGTAGTCCACATAGGAAATCCCAAAATGGACTAGAAACAACTCAAATTAACTTTTAGAAAGACCTAGAACCTCATCGAAGCTTGCTGAGATCACAAAACCCTAGGAATCAAGCCAAAACTCATCATTTTTCATCATAAACCTCTCAACTACATTAAGGATTTCATCCTTACAGTAGACCAACGTAGTTAAGAGGTATATGGCTTTCCAAAACTTAAACAACCACTAAAAATAACAATTTCTAATGCCAAAACCCTAGCTAGCAACACTAGCAACCCCAAAAGTTCATGAGCATGGTCTATTGGTCATGGAGACTTACTTAGAATCAAAATCTATGCATGACTACATTGGCCCAGTGTAGCCCCAATGTAGACTTGTGTTGTGGCAAGGTTGAGTAGCATCATAACACTCTGAATAGCTTGAAACTTGACTTGGAAACCCAGGACCCTATTCCATTTCATCCAACTACAATTTCACTCTATTTCCATCATGAAAACACCAAAATCCTCATGACTACACTAAAGCCATGCATGACTACAATGGCCTAGCATACTCTAGTGGAAAATCCCACAAAAACCACTTTTGTTCCCTAATTTTGATTTTAGAATGATAAATTCAATCCTTCCAAGAACCTATGCTATCCTAGGAAGTTGGCAAAGCATTGACTCCAACCATGAAACTTCATGAATTTGTTTGATCTATGTGATTATGTTGGGACCTATCTTGACTATGCTAGCCTAGCGTAGTCACCAACGGAAACATCATTTTTAGCTTCTAGAAGGTGACAAAAGAGCCAAAATGTGCCAATCTTCAATCCCAACTTCTTGCACTAGTTGTTTGGACCATCAAGAGTTCGAAAGTGATCATATTAAACTTGGGAAACTACTCATCAATGTTGACTATGCTAAGGATTTCCTGACTACACTAGGCCAAAGTAGTCACCAGTAGATCCCAATGTAGTCACAAGAAAAATTGTCAATTTTGACTTGAAACAACCCCAAAACAACATCTTTAGGTGCCCAAACTCCCTTAGCAACCTTATATCCTTATACCATGATCCACTAAGGCCTAAAACTAGTAAAATATAATCATTTTTTACTAGTATTGACCATGTTTTACCACATTTATTCCACTTTGATTGATTTAACCTTATTTCATGGTTTTTTTTAACTTGTTTTGACCTTATTATGCATTGTTGAGCTTTATTACTATCATTTGACCCCATTCAGCATTTACATAACTTTAATTTCATCATATCTACCTTGTTTTCTCTATCGTGACCTATGTAGACCTTTGTTAGCCTTTGATTAGTGTTAGGTGATGGGGTTTGACCATCCTTGACCATCATTTGATACCATGTAACCATGGCCTACTAAGACCTTAGACTAACAACATGGCTCACTAAGGCCTAAAACTGGCAAAAATGTAACCTCAGTTGATCATATTTGATTTTATTTTTCATACTTTTGTTATGCTTTATATTTTTTTTAATCTTGTTTAACCTTTATTTAACCTTATGTGACCTTTATTCTATCTTATTTATTCTCACCTACCTCTTGTAGTTTTGGTTGACATTGTTTGCATTTTGTTTGACACTAAAATAACATGTGTTTACATAGTTTCTAAGATATTTTATATTTTTTTGGCATTATTTACTCATTTTTACCTATGTGCCACTTAATGTACTTATGGTTGACATGCAAGACTAGAGTATGAGTACCTACAAGTAAATCAATATGCCTTTTGGCCTAAGCAGACCCCATGGTGATGTTGAATGGTGTATTGATCTTAACTGCCTAGATCTTGATCTTGAGAGTCTCGTCAACTATGTAGCTTCAATAGAAAAACCTCTAGAGTGGCTTGAAAACATAGTCAAAACCCTTAAACTAAAGTTGGCAACGTTACCAAAGACTATCTAGTTGAAGTTTCTATCACAACACACAGTGGTGAGGAGAAAACCCTAAAACTAAGTTCCTAGCTGAAACCTTAATAGGATTAAGACATCACCAAGGTCCTATGAGACAATATTAATGTCATTTCCTAGTCATATGAAGATATGTCAGGTCCAAACACACATTTAGTTCAACATAACATCATACTTGATCCTAGCATTAGACCAATCAAGCAAAAAGTTTGTAAGATTAAACCTGATTTGGCCCTAGTAGTTCATGATGAAATCATAAAATTATACTAAGCTGGTTTCATTGGAGTTGTTTATTATGCAAAATGAGTATCCAACATAGTGGTAGTTCCTAAAAAATGGAAGTATATGCATTTGCATTAATTTCCGAGACCTAAAGTAGGTAACTATCAAAGATGATTTCCCTTTGCATAGTATTGATTAGCTTATCAATACTATGGTTGCACATGCCTTATTATTATTTATGGATGGATTCTTGGGATACAACCAAATTAGGATTAACTTAGAACATCAACTTAGTACAACATTCATGACCCTTTGGGGTATCTTTTATTTACCATGATGCCCTTTCGCCTAACAAATGTAGGAGCAACCTACTAAAGAGTGATGATGTATATCTTTAGAGACTATATGCTAGGTTTGCTCAACAATTATGTAGATGATATAGATGTTAAGTCCAGAGTGGCAAATGACCATGTGCATAACCATAACCTTGTACTTAAATGTTGGCTTAAGTATGAGCTTAGACTTAATTCCAAGAACTATGTTTTTAGCATCAAAACCAATAAGATGCTTAGCTTTGTAGTATCTAAAGCAGGGATACATGTCTATCCTAATAAGGTTAAAGCCATTTCCAACTTTGCAACACCTACTAACCTTAAGAAGCTTTAGGGACTTCAAGGAAGATTACAATTTATCAGTAGGTTTTTCTCTAGGCTAATAGATAAGTTACAATCCATGCAACACTTGCTTAATAAAGGAGTTCACTATGAGTGAATGGCTCAATGTTAAGAGGTCTTTGAAAATCTTAAGCAAGAGTTGGCCCAACTACTGATGGTCTATCCACCACATAAGGATAAATCCTTTTAAATCTACCTTACTATCTCTAATGCATCCAATGCCTCTCTACTCTATCAAAAATGAGATGATGGAATAGAGTTACTAGTATACTACCTTAGCCATACATTGATGACCTTTGAGACCCAATACATTGAAGTAGAGAAGTATTATCTAGCCCTAGTCTTCTCATTGAAGAAATGGAGACACTACCTCTTTAGGAGCTAGGTTAATGTCATTTTCAAAGACAATATTCTTAGAGCCATAATGACTAATATCTATGAAAGTATCTATATAGCTTGTTGGAAAGCCATAATAGCAGAGTTTGACCTTCATTACATCTCTTAAGCTTCAATGAAAGGTTAAGCTATAACTGCACAACTCATTGTTTTACCAGTAGAAGACCATGCAACCATTGACCTCAAATTCCCTAATCAATATGTCAACATCGTTAGCCAAGTGTCCAAAGGCTATGAGATGGTCATGCACTTTGACAAAGATTTAGCTGCCCATGGGACTAGTGTTGTTGCCATCATAACATTCCCATTTGGTGAAATCCAATTCTTTACTTACCATTTTAAATTCCCATGTACCAACAATGTAGCAGAGTACGAAGGTTGGATTAGGGAAATGATTGTAGCTCATGACCAAGGGATAAAATGCTTAATGATCAAAGGTGATTCACAACTTGTGGTCAACAAAGTAATTGAGGTTTATGCATGTAAATCCAAACACTTGTAACCTTATTGTGACCTAGGAAATAAATTGGTACAAAAATTTATAGACATTGATATCCAACATGTACCCCAATTCAAGAACACCATAGTTGATGCCACTGCAACATTAGCCCTCAGTGTGATGTCAGATATGTTTAGCAAGTTACCTTCCTTAACTATGGACTATGCTATTCCTATCACGTAGAGCACTAAGGATACCTTTGTAGCTATAGTTCATACTACTCCTACAAAGGAGTGGTATGATGATATCAAGTTTTATCTTATGCATGCTAAACCTTCACAAGGCCTAATTGCTACTCAAAAGGATGTTGTACATAAATGATCAAAATAGTATGTCATAGTAGGCAATAACACATTATGTCAACAATCCTATGATGGCATATTTTTAGTGTGCTTGGGTAAAACCAAAGCTTGCATAGTCCTAGAGCAGGTTCATGAGGATGTATGTGGGGGGCATATAAGACCTAGAGCCATAATCACATGGATCAAATGGCTAGGCTATTACTATTCCTATATAAAAAGTAACAACTTGTAGAAGGTTAAAACTTGTGACACTTGCCAATGGCATAGCAACCTTATACATGTATCACCAACTAAGTTACACACCACTCAAATAACTTGGTCATTTCAATGACAAGGTTTGGATATCATTAGACCTATAACACCTAAGTATTCCACAGGGCATAGTTTCATCATCACTGCAATTGAATAATTCACAAAGTTGGTTGAAGCTATTCCCCTAAGGAAGACAACATCTCAACAAGTTTGTAAATTCATACTAGATAACATAGTAGCCTATTTTGGTATACCTATGATCATACTCATAGATAATGGACCATAGTTTAGTAGCTAAGAAACCAAAAAATTTTGTCACAACCTAGGAATTAACCATTCCTTCTTGTCACCATATTATCCTTAAACCAATGGGCAAGCCAAAGCAAACAACAAGGCCATCATAAACTTGCTCAAGAAGATGCTAAACAAAAACCAACACAACTGGCACGAATCGCTTGTCCATGCACTGTGGACCTACTGAACGACATTCCACATGGCAACCGGTGCAACCTTATATAGCCTGGTTTATAGTTCTGAAGCTGGTTTGCCTCTTGAATTGTAGGTGCCATCACTCTGAGTATCCCTATCAAACTTCATCAATGATGAATAGAACTAGGAGCTACACACTATGAACCTAGACTTAATGGAAGAGCAATGGGTGCGAACACTTGCTCAAGTCGAGCGGTATCAGGCAAGGCATAAAAGGGTAACACCACCATAACTTGAACAAGTATAAGATCAAGGAAGGAGACCTAGTCCTCAAAGCCATATGTGAGCATGAAAATAAATTCTCAGCCAACTAGAAAGGATCTTTCTTTGTCACTAAGGCTTACACCAACAAAGCCTTTAGGATAGTGGACATGGATAAATATATGGCCAAAGAAGCCTTAGAGTTACGGTATGATGAATGAGTGGTGTTTTTTGTTTCTTTGTTGATGTCTCTTGGATTAATCCTCTAAACATCAACAAAGAGGGGCCAATAAAACATCACCAAGCAAGTTCATGTTGCAAATTGTAAACTTCATTTTTCAACTTGAGGTAAGATTTTATTGTAAATGTAAGATTTCTAGCCCATGACCTACAATCTTACATACTTTAGCTTTTGGGGATGGAAAATGCCTCAAAAGTCACCATTTCCTCACTTCCCAAGTTAAAAAAGTTACCTCATATTTATATTAGGGCTTGGGAAGGTTGAACATACCTTGGGGATTGCCAAATTTGACATTTTCATGGGTTTTTGTAGAGGTATAGCCTCAACTACACTAGAACCATTTTCCCCTAGCATAGATGGTGTTGGATTTTTGTTTTCAACCAAAATCTAGCATAGTCACCACAAAACCTAGTGTAGAAACACATATCTAGCATTGGAATTGTTGGGATTTTCCATTCATTTTCTTAATAGTGGCCAATGCAATCATCCCAAGTCTTCACTAATTATAGCATGGCCAATGTAGACATCAGATTTACCAGTAATCTCTAGCAACTTCAATGTATTCCACCAAGGTTAGTGTAGTTGGAATGGTGCCGACATAGTCACAAAAGTTTGTTTACTATTTATAGTATCCAGATGGGCTTTGGTGGCTATGGTGTATCCAAACTTACTATAAATGGTCACCTACACTAACAGTTATAACTGTTACACCTACAAATAGATATCAATTTTTTAGCAATCATGACACTAATGTACAAAGCCCAAAAATAGCAATTCCATAGCCTATTAAAATCAAACATAAACACCTTATTACGGTTCCCAACTTTTTGAGCATTTCCATAACCTAAAAGCATCCTTCCACATAGAGAGCCTTTATAACCTTCCAACATCTTTGAGAGAAAATTGGTGTCTATGCTAGGCATTAGAGACTCTCAACGTAATACCATTACTTCAAGCGTGAAACACCATTAGTGACCATAGTTGCAAATTCCGGTGAAAACTAGTAGGGAGTTGTTAAAAACTAGGATTGGGAAGTATTCAAATCATTGGGTTTCAAGTGCAGATTATAAGCTCCAATAGACTTTAAGCTCCTAAGTAAATTTCTTGTGTGTTACAGTTCATTGTTATGTAAATTACATTTAATTTTTAATTTTTGTATCTATTTTTATTTTAGATTTTCAATTCTATTTTCATTTCCACCATCATTTACATTTTTGTAAGTCCCTGGGTGATCGGCCAAATCATCTAGAGTGCCTTGAATTCCATTTTTTAAAGGCCCTTGGGATTTGAGGCTAAAACTATTTTGGTACTTGGGATTTTTCGATTCTTGTTTCAGCAACCAGATGTTCCAAGTCCAACAAGTATGTTGATGCTAATGCAATCATTACCTATATAAATACACATACCCATCACATTTATGGTATCTTTTGGTTATTTCCTTAGCCAAATTTTTGCAACTTATTCTTGTAGAAGTTAGAACATTTTTTCTCTAAGTACCTATAGTATGGATTCAAGTGATTGTACAAAATTATGTTTGAGTGCCCATGTACTTGGACACATTTGCATGAGTGATAGTAAAACCAAGATTCTTCTATCCATTGTAGCACTTGGATTAGTGATGAGCGGTGAGGTATCCCTACACTCAACCATATGAATATGAGCATGTATACATGATCTGATTGAACTCTACAGATGGACTAGTTGTGGCACCTAAACAATTATATGTTGATCGCAGTTCATTGTCTTTCCACCTAGACTAGTATTTGCTTTGTCATGTATGGTTTAGTCCCAAGTGAAGTGTATGATGTGATCCCTACTACTATGCTACTCCTAAGGACAATAGAAATAACTTAATTAAGCTAATGGATGATAGGAAATAAGATCTAAGCTAGCCTAAGTGTGATGAGCATTTGTCCCTAATCATCAATATGCATCTTGGACTTTGTGTACTACTTCTAGGATTACCAAGCACACATCACTTGAAGCACTACTCGATACGCTACCGGGTTACCACGTAGTTACACCTAAATGTTTGTGATTAACGCGTACTCATTCCGTGTTAACGACAAGAATAGTAAATGACAATAAAAAAAATATTAACTAAGAAAATAGCAATCAATAATCAATAATTATAATAATTAAAAGCTAAGTGAATGTTGCAATGATGGAGTAATCTCGATCTTTATTGCTGATCATGTGTGTGTCTAAGTACGTCACACTCGAACAAAGGTTTCGTATAATTACAAGCATCACACTATGGGCATGCACTTTGAAAGAACACTAAAATGACTATAAGAATTAAAAACAAAAAATTGACTAAAAGACTCCTTCATTGTGCGCCTAAGTGCTATATTTATAGGCTAACACAAGAATCACAATATCGTGTATACGATATCGTATCCAAGTTGCGATATCACGTACCCAATATCGGGGCTTGGCAAACCACGATTCATCATAACCCCTATGATTGAATAAAAACTTGTCCTTAAGTCAAAAAAATGAGGAACAAGTTCATTTGATTACAAATAGTGGATAGGTATGGGATTATTGAATGACCATGGGCTATTTCATGCTACAGTGTGGGACTAAACAAAATTTGTACATCAATACAAAATACAAAACTTATAGAACTCATGTGGTTCCTGGTGGTGGTGGCCCCTCCATGGGCACCTTTCCTTTGTCCAATGCTCTAGGCTTCTAAAATGGATACCTTTGAAGAAGTGCCTGAAGTTTTTCCTCTTTTGTCTAAGAATCATGAATTGTCCATGTTGATGTTGTAATGTTTGATGGAGCCAGCACTTTCCACAAACACAGCAGTTGTAGGAACATTTGATTGGCCTTAACATACCATGCTACAAATAGTTGTTGTTCCTCCTCTTAGGCTCGAGCTTTATTTTTGAGTTCTTGGTAATCCATAAGCTATCAAGCCAAATGTATTGCTACATCTTTTTGACCTTGGTAGCTAGTCTATACCACCTCCAATTCAAAGTTTTCCACCTCTAATCTTTGCAATGTCTTCTTATGTTCCATAAACTCTATCTCATATTTAGCATAGGTGGTAGCTCTGTGCTTCTTGAGCTCAGTTCTTGGGCACCTTGCTGTTAACATGGCAAAGTTGGCATATCGCAGATTTTCCAACTCCATGTATTCTTTGAGATCTTGGATCTGTAGGTCCTAGCTTTTCAAGTCTGCCTATTAGGCAAGAGCATAAGTATCCAGAATGGCCCATCAATTAGTGTTTTGAGCACTGAGGGAGTTGATATGTGCCTTGGCCATTTGGAGTTCCTTTTCTATAATTTCCTTGTACATGCCCACCTAGTCGCGAAAGTCCTCCTTTAATTTTTTATGCTTCTTAGCCTCATTTTGCTATGTGCTTATTTCAAAGGTTGTCTTCTATTGAATGGTGCATACCTCCTCCATTGAGAAGGTTATGTTTTCTCTGACTAAGTGACTTATATCTTATTTGACTCTTATTAGTTGTTCTCCCATTTTTTGGAAACTTTCTTTGAGAACGTTCTTCTATTTTTCAACTATTGTCAACCAAAGATTTTCAGCAGCAACGAATTTATTCTCCTCTTGTAAGCCCTTGAGAGCTTTAACATGTGCATATGTTTGAGCTTGTGCTTTTGAAATATCCCAATTAGCCTTCTCTTTTTTCATTGCCACCCTTTTAATCTTCACTAACTATTCATTTAACTGCTTGGTTCTAAATGATTCTAACTGATCGGCTACAAGAAGTTGGGACGGATCTTGTCGTTCAACTTGTAGGACGACAAACTTTTCTTAGAGTCTCCACAAATCATCTTCTGCATGTTTGACCCTAACCTCAGCCATGATCAACTTCCCTTTAGTGGAAATGAGGTTTGATTGCACTACTATGACATCTTGGGGGATGTCAAACAAGGACATCATTACTTGTCCTATTTGCAACAAGCGATCCAAAGTAGAGATAGTGGCGTGCTAGGCCCTACTTCTTGTGTCTGGAAATTGGCTAGGCCTGACCGTTTGAGGTGCAGTGGGCCCAACCATTTGTTCTTGTTTAGGCTTCAACATCTCACCAATATCTTTTCTTGGTGTTGGTGACTTGAGTAATTCAGCCTATGAAGCATTTTGAGCTTTTTTGAGGATGTCATTGGTGTACCCCAGAATTCTAGCACACTAGCACAACTTCCTAATTAGACATGGAAAGGGCAGTGCAAATCTTCCTATCTTCTATTCTTCAAACTACCTTAATATTTCTATTAAATATAGGTGGGCCAAATTGGCATCAACCTTGCCCATCAAAATTGCACTTCCTCTTGCCGCATAAGTAGAACTTCTATTTAACCCCTTTGTTGGGAAAATATGATAGGTGCCAATTTTAAAATAAATTCTCTCTTCAAGGGTTAATTCTTTGTATGTCTTGTCCTCTTTTCCATACATCCTTTTTAACCATACTTTTCTTGCATCTGCATCAAAGCGAGTGAACAAATGAGCAACTTTTGGCCCTCTATTTGGAAGATTCAGAGCTTTTGCAATGGCCTTTGTAGAGAAATTTACAGAAATACCACCAATATAAATGGTGGTGCCCTCTTCTTTATTGTTCCAAAATTTATATGCTTCACCCAAATACCATTATCCAGTCTCTAAGAGGATATGTCATAGTGGAGATCCCTTAAGTAGATCCTTGACTGGTTCAGGGGCGAATTCGGTAAATGGCCCAAAATTAAGTTCCACAATCATGGTAGAGGATGTGGACCTTTCCTAAATGGCTTGAATACATTCTAGGGACAACGTGAGGTGTTGTCCTTGTTCTAGTGCCCTAACCTCTCCACCTTCTATTTGGCTAGATTGTGTTGTGACGAGTTTCTTTATGGATGCTGAATGATTATGCCTCCTACTCTACATGTTTTGCATGAGGTCCTTGGCCTTTGCCTCTCCTTGGGCATTTAGTTGCACCTTGAGAAGGTCCTCCCTGCTATCCTCTTTTAGAGACCATCTAAAATCACACAAGGACCAATTGTTAGTAAGATTATTTAAACAAATTCGATTATCTTATACCTTACTCGTTACCTTTAATAAATGTTTAATTCTTTGCTTAGTGTGATTCTAGAGTTAGAAATTTTTCAAAGAAGTTGCCCTAAAAGTTTAATGTTGGACCTGATCTTTTTAGGTGGCACATATAATAACTTAGATGACTTGGGTGAAGGGAGAAAATTAGTTTGGCATGAATTTCTGATAGTACTTATCCCTATGATAGCCTTCGAGCGATAGCAAATTTCAAAAAAATGATATGCAAGTTCTATAGTACCCCTTCCCCACAACTAAGTTAAACACTCTAGGTTTAATTAGGTTCAACTGGAAAAGAAATTGAAGCATTGAAGAGCAAAATATTAAAGGTTGAATTTAGTCTTACAAATTGCTAAAAATCGTGGAAGAAAATTTGAACAACTCCCCTCACATCAACTGTTGAAAATGACATGTGTAGTGCATGGGGGTCCCATATATATACTTTTTATAGACATGATATCACGTACGCAATAGCACGTACCCAATATCATGTCGAACCCAATATTGTGTCCCAACCAAGATAGGGTACTTAGTAGAATTGATAATTATTCAAGTCTTAAGGCCAAAATTGAAGGATTTGAGGTTGATTTGAAAGGTTTTGGGTAATGGCAAGTGGGAAGTAAGGAACCAAAAGTGTAATGAAGTGGAGTCATACAATGAAGTTCTTTCAAAAGGATGAGGAAAAAGGACATGTAGTGGTTCTAAGAAATGTTTGATTAAAATGATAACAAAGGAAAGAATGGATTTGGCAATGGAGTACTTGAAGGGTATAAAATGATGTGGTGATGTGCAACAAGTACAAATTACAAAAGTCACACAAGTGGATCCTCCCCAAAGTAGGTTCCAACCTATAATTCCGTTGTATAACCACACCTTAAAATTTCCATAGGCACTAGAAGGCTTAAATGAAACCCACGCCTGTGCAACAAAACACATACATGTTAAGTACCACCACTATGAGGTATGAATTCTATGCCACACAAGACACAAGTTAGAAGTATCTGGATCATGAGATGAGACAAATTGTCGAAGGGATTGTAGAGATCGGGACGTGAGGTAACTTACCCTAGGCACAATGAATCCTAAGTATTGTGTGTGGTTAAAGTACCATTAGCCTTTCACTTCAAAATCAAAACCAAGTCCATACCTCTAATTAGTGACATCACATTGTTTCATCCTAATGATAAACAACCATAAGAGCATCATGACAGAAAGTTGTACGATCACTTGGCATTTTGCGCAAGGGAAAACGCCAAGGGAGGAGTGATTTAAATTTGTCTATGACACATTTTTCATGAGCTTTTCTTTTTTGCTTCTTTTCTTTATTTTCTTCCTTTCTTTCTTCTTCTTTTCTTTTTCTTCCTCTGGTCACTTTTGCACTTTGTCTTCCCTAAAGGTGATCCAGAGAAGCCACCAACCTTTAGGCATGGATGCATGTCTTTCCAATGGAACTCCCTAGAATATCATTGCGTTCCTTTCTTGAGTAACTTTATTACCACTCTTACTTGCATTGTTCGTTAGATCTACAAGGATCTTAGGACAACCACGTTGCATGATAGCACATATAG
Organism: Gnetum montanum; assembly: GCA_015680685.1. Lineage (NCBI taxonomy): Eukaryota > Viridiplantae > Streptophyta > Gnetopsida > Gnetales > Gnetaceae > Gnetum > Gnetum montanum. The sequence goes on from MNCI01005835.1 coordinate 753,834, forward strand.
ATGTCACCAAAGAGAAGTTCCCTTAGTGTCACACCCTTGTCATTCCCTCTTAGTTTGTCACTCTTCACTCTAGGCATAATGAGTACCAAGTTACTTTAAGTTTTGATGATAATAAGAATATCATCATATCCAAAGCAAGAACCTCTTATTAATAGAATGTGTGAGTGGATGTATGGGCTCATTGCCCAAATAATTAGTTACTTGTGACTTGATAACATAGAACAATGCCTCAATTGACTGGTTGCATGAGTATAAGATAAAACAACAAATTGGAAAACGAGAAATTAGAAAACAAAAAATTAAAAAATTAAAAATGAAAAATTGTAAAATCAAAGAAAAGGAAAAACATTTACTAATTCTGCTTATTAGGATGGGGGGTATCCCCCATGACTAAACCTTTGATCATGGTGAGAATTAATAAATGGAAAGTTAGGATCCATGCATGTTGAGAATACTAGGGTTCGATCATATCCAAACCACTAGGTGTCTTTTGGTGTAGTGGCAAGAATGTACCTAAATTAGAGTTCACACACTTGATTAAAGTAGGCATAGTGGGGAAAATTATAAGATGTGGTCATGTGATAAGAAGTTAACCCACTATGGCACCCATGACCATAAGACGATATATAAGGATTGGTGTGTTTCCTCACATTGTTATATTCATTGGGCCACATGGTTGTTGGGGTATTAATTGGTGGCCTAGATAATGTAACATGAGGCATTGAGTTTGAAGAGGAAGGTGCATCATAGTGCTGAGCTTGTGCTGAGTTAGAGGATGTAGTGGTTTCAAAACCATGCTATCTCTTTCTACGGCCATGCCTAAAGAAAGAACGCTTCTGACATTATGGAGGACTCCCACTATTGTTGATAGTAGTAGCACAAGTAATGTTCATTGGTTGGTTCTGTGATGCAAAACCTTCAAGTACAACTGGTGGTAATGTAGAAGGAGGTGAAGGAGGAGAATATTGAGAGCAAGGAGGAGCGTAAAGAACATGAGGTGGTAATCCCATAGGAGACGACATGGGTTGATAATACTCAGGAGAGTGATAATGACAAGGTGAAGTAGAGGATGTTGATCCAGTTGGAGAAATAGAGTGTTGAACATAATAAGCATTTGGTTTCAGGTGATACAAAGGGTGTGGCTAGTTTGGCAATGGCCTCCCACACGATTGGGGGTTTTGCCACTACAGTTGAGCACAATACTTCTGTACAAAATATGGATGTAGCATTCTTCCCAATGCTCATGTAGATGTGACAAGATTGGGCATTGTCCTTTAGGGTGATCGTATAGGTAAACATCACATTGATACTTATGATTTGTAGTTAAGCCCCTATCCTCATTTTCTTCAACCCTTCTTTCCTATTATTGAATGGTGTTCTGTCCTATTTCTAGGTTTGGTATCCTCGATTTGTTTTGGTCATCAAAGTTATCTTGTGTGGGTCTCCCTCTAATAATGTCTGCATACTCTCCACATTGTTCATGTGCCCACTCTATCATCTTGTTGATCTTTGCCTCAATTTCATCTAGTGATTTTAGTATTGGCAAAGGTGGGAACGGTTTCATCCCCTCGAGGTGAGCTAATTTCTCCTCTTCATAATTATGGACCTTTTTTATTTCAAGAGTTTGGTCTTGTTAAGATTTTTTAACATTCTCCCATTTAGCTATTTCTCCTTCTTCTTTTGCTACTTGCTTAATAAGCTATTGGAATTGATGGGTTCGTAGTTCACATAGTTGACCTGGGGCATACATCCCTAGGATCTCCCTTGTTTCATTACAAAGCCCATCCATGATGTGATACATTAGCCTTTCCTCGGAGAACCCATGGCCTAGGCATCTATTTAACAAAGAGTAATATCTTTCTAAGGGCATGTCCAAGGGTTCATGTTGTCCTTGTTTCCACTCTTGGATTTGTCTTCTCAAGGCTAACACTCTTGCACAGGTTTGATACCTTTTGTTGAAGAGGTTTACCATTGTAGGCCAACGATGAACTGAATTTGGTTTTAAAGACCTGTACCACACTTTTACTTGGCCAAAGAGTGTCGTAGGGAAGAGCTTAAGCCTTTGCCATCCATTCTCAATGTTGTTCCATACATAGGCATCATAGAAGGCTTGTAAATAAAGTTGTGAATCTAAATCATAGCCTCTTGAGAACTTAGAAAAGTGGTTTAAATCAAGCTTGGGTAGATAGCTTTCCTTGTGATGCTTGCGGGATATCTGAATGGCCTCTGTTATATGCATTAGGTTCTTAATGGCTAGTAGGGGTTCATTGTCACTAACTAGGTTGTGAATTCATGAGTTGGAACAATGTTTTCTATGTTCATATTGGCATTCCTAATTTTTCCCGTGGGTTTGATTTTTATTTCTATGTTGATCCCTTAAGGAATGGTCATCCATGTCACAACCTGACATTGAAAGAGCAAAGGAAGAGAAGGAACTGGAAGACTCGTCATGACTTTTGTAAGTCTCCCAATCATCCCTTGATGTACTCTTGCTACCCATTAAGAAGGTCCTAGGCCTTATAGGCCCCCAGTTCTATGGGATGTCCCATCTTCACTAGAGGTGTCTAAGTTAGATGATAGAAGTTCTTGAGTATCGTTGGGATGTCTATGAACATGTGAAACTCTTGCATAAGATCGAGTACTCCAAATTTCTTCTTCATCATAAATTTCGTTGGTTCTAGAATGAATTGCCTCACTAGATGTTGCATTATTGCTGTCATGTGAGAGAGACATTATCGTGAATTGTGTGTGACTTAATTGAATTTAATTTCTTTTTCTGAAAGATATATTGTTAATGCCTTGTTACAACAATCTTATATGATATAACTAATATAGATAACAAGCACCATCCCCAGAAACAATGCCAAGATGAGCAGTGAGGTACCCATACACTCAACCATACGAATATGACTGTGAACGTGCGATCTGCTTGAACTCCATGGATGGACTAATTATGGAACCTAGATAGTTATACGTTGATTGTAGTTCACTATCTTCCCACCTAGACTAGTATTTACTTTATCATGTATGGTTTAGTCCAGAGTGAGGTGTATGATGTGATCCCTACTACTATGCTACTCCTAAGGACAATAAGAGATAACTTAATTAAGCTAATGGGTGATAGGAAATAAGATCTAAGCTAGCCTAAGTGTGATGAGCATCCATCCCTAATCATCCATATGCATCTTGGACTTCGTATACTACTCCTGGGATTACCAAGCGCACATCACTCAAAGCACTACTCAATACACTACTGGGTTACCATGTAGTTACACTTAAATGTTCGTGATTAAGGTGTACTCATTCCACGTTAATTATAATAATAGTAAATAATGATAAAAAAATATTAACTAAGAAAACATCAATGAATAATCAACAATTAAAATAATTAAAAGCTAAGTGAATGTTGCAATGATGGAGTAATCTCGATCTTTATTGTCAATCATGTGTGTCTCCAAGTACATCACACTTGAACAAAGGTTCCATACAATTACAAGCATCACACTACAGGCATGCACTTGGAAAGAACACCAAAATGACTATAAGAACTAAAAACTAAAAAGTGACTAAAAGACTCCTTTTTGGTGCGCTTAAGTACTATATTTATATGCTAACATAGAAATCACGATATCATGTATACGATATCATATCTAGGCTGTGATATCACGTACCTGATATCAAGGCCTAGCAAACCATAATTCATTAATTAGCATAACTTTACTTTCCATGTAATTTTATTTGCATGCAATTTACTTTCTTATTATTAAGCAGTTAATATTATCATTTATAAGCAACATAAGTATGACCACTTCGATCAAAATATATTAAAGCATAGTAATCCCAACAATGGATACTTGGTCTATCCAATAATAAACACGTGATAACCCAGTAGTGTTAGTATATGTCTAGGATGAATACAGAAAGTGGGAATGGATACTCCACATTAGGCTAGTTAGTTAATTGAGTAGTTAATTAAAGCATCTCAAAAAAATTCATGGGACAAATAAAAAGACTAATAGCCAAAAACTTGCATTGTAATTTGATGGGAATTTAAGTAGAAATAATTACTTATTTTCCCATCAAAAATCCCACCCTAAGGCCTTGTTTTAACAAAGTGTTAAGCATTTTTCAATGTGTAAGATGGAATTTATAGCCCACAATGCTAGAATTCCATTAAAGCCAATGTGCGAGGCATAATATGCTAATATGTTACCAAAATTGGTAGTAAAAGGCCAAAAACGTGAGGGGCATATATGTTGAAGTTTGGGCCATAAAAATAGCCCAAATATGCCATCAAATTTGGCAAGGAAAGCTTTATACATTGGTGGTTCATGGGCTGCACTTTTTGGATGGTGAAAGTTCCAAATAAATTCTATTTCAATGTCTAAAAAGTTAAAAAAAAAGTTGGTGGTTCATATCCTCCAGTTTTTGGATGGTGAAAGTGCCAAATATGTTGGTATTTCAGCTTAAAAAGTGAAAAACATTATTTCATCATATGTTGTAAATTTTAACCATCAAATGACACCAGAAACTTTGTAAGTAATGTTAGAAATTAGGCATAATTAACCAACAGTAGATTAGGACATTCATAGTCTATTGAGCCAAAGTTTGCATCTTTTTGAGAACTTTTGAATCCTTTTTACTATCAACCAAACTAGAGACTTTCAAAGCAGAGAAAAATTTTAAAAGTCCATAGCCATTACCCAACCATTGCAAATAACTGGAGTAGATAAAACTTGTGGCAAGCAAATTTTAAAAGCATATTAATTAAAGAAGAACAAGTGTGGATTTTGTGGTAGAACACATCTTGTTGTCTGCATTGAACATCAAAGATATTTTTGTATTCTTGGACTTTTACTACCCACAATCTCTATCCCCTAAACCTTTTTATCATAGTACATTTAATACAAAGTTACAATTTTATTTATTTTGCTATGTTATTTCATTCATTTCTTTGTTCTTAGTTTGGTGTTTAAACCACTATTTCATACATTTTTCATTTTTATTTTATAATGCAGTAATAGACTTCTAAGTTGTCAATTGATTGACAAGATCATTTGAGGCACTCTAGATCCTTTTTTAAGGCTCATTGGATCTAGGATTATATTGTATTACACTAGAATTTTTAGTTCTCTAACACCAAATTTTTTAGCCATTACAATTTTTGATCCTAGAAGGAGGGCCTTCGCTTGAATTCTTCATCCAAACCTATTTGTCCATCATTTGCTTGTTTCTACCATTTCTTATCAATGTATTTAAAGTATCAAAAAAATTTTGGGCTTTCCAAAAACCCCAACATGTAGAGACTAAACTAGTGTTAGCATAAAATAAAATTTTCCTATCACTATTTTCACAATGTAGTTGTAGTGCTACCCTGCTTCCCTAAAAATCTGCAATTTAAAAAATTTAATTTTTTATCATTGTAGTGCACACCATTGCCTCATCTCCCTGCTCTAGGTAGTTTGAAAATTAATTTTTCTAGTTGCAATACTTATCGCATCCCTTATTTTCTATACATTTGATTCAAGTTTTTACCTTAGTAGTTGCAATGCATATTGCCTTACCTGTTTTTGTACTTAGAAGCTGCAAAGAAAAAAAAATCTTAGTGTTTTCTTATACGTTAAAACTTATTAGTATTTCTCCAAAAATTGGTTAAATACATTAGAGAATTTTTTGGAAAAATTTTTAATTTTTCATTGTAGTTGTAGTTAATATCTTAGAGTTTTACAAGTTGAGACTCTTAATATGTTGGCCCCTTAATAAGCTATAATTTTGATAAGTTAGCATATTACCTTCTATTAATAAGCTATTATGGTTTACAAGTTATCTTATTAAGATAGCTTATTACATTATACAAGTTATCTTAATATGTTTTATAAGCTGGCTTATACGTTGGCCTTACACCTTTTATGCCTTTTCATTATTCCATAGTTTTACCTCACAACATAACATACATGACCACTAACTAAGAAGTTATTCACATCTATGATTTCAAGGATTTGACTATAGTAGAACATAGATAATTCCTTGGGTGGAGGAGATAGGAATCAACTTTTACAATCATTAACAAGAACTATTACAATTTCATTTGTGCCAAGATCCAAGCTGGCCTCCTCATCCCACACTCAAAATCAAAGATCAAATGTTAGTTTGAGATCATCCATTGAAATGGGAAAGAGTATATTCCCTCACCCTATGATGAAATTGAACTAACTTTTATACATGCATGTTAATGCAACTACTAAACATTGATGAGATGAGTGAGGAAATTAGCTCAAATGAAAACTAAGAGGACCAGGATGAGTTTGAAGTAGAGCATGAACCGGATACATTCATAGTGGATCTTTTCCAATGGTTAGTTCCACAAGCAACAATTCTCAACTCTACACCTCCTATGTCCTCTCTGAATAAGGTTCCTTACCTACACCTTTATTACCTACCATGTTCAACTCAACACCCATTATACCAACGCACTAGTCTCAATCAACATCTCACTTCGCCTCCTTATTTACAATTATTCCTTTTGCAACACAACCTCGGTTAGTGCATTTGTCACTAGTGATGTCTATCATGTCACCTTCTTTCATCATACCAATGGGACCCTCTTTAGGGCCTCAAGATTTACAAGCCTCTCATACCCCCTTTGTCCCCTTTATTTTTCATGTTCTAATCCAAACTTCCTTCTCACTGTTTAACCCCCTACTACCATGATCACCCAGTCCCTCCCATCTATATTGATGTCCATTACATAGTTCCAAGTCATCCAGTTTTCCCATAGCCATCAGTTCAAACTCCACAATCCATTAAAATGCTCCAAGACCTGGATCAAGCCTTCAAAATGATCCAAGACCTCACCAAAGAACTATGGAAGCTTAAGGCCTCCACCACCCAAACAAAAAAATTGTGCATGTCTACTAAGATAATCCCATTACTCCTACCATCTTGAAAATAACTCTTCTCATGGACATTTCAATTCCCCACTTCACCAAATACAACAGCAAGGGTGATCCTAACTCACATCTTATTATCTTTTATTTCAAGTGCTTATTTTTATAGGCTTTACTCATACCATGATGCACATCTTCCCTATGTCACTAACTAGAAAAGCCTTGAATTGGTACCGTGCACTACCTAGAGGCTTCATAGCCTATCTAGAAGAGTTGATTTCACAATTTGTTAACCATTTCAAGTATAACTTGAAACCTAATACCATACTAGACCAACTTATGAAGGTCAAATAGAGGCCCCTTAAACCAGTTCAAAAATTCATATAAAGATGCAACACCATCCTCAACAAAATTCTTGAGCCCATCTTTGAAACATATCTTTTGGCCATTTTCAAAGATGCAAATAATGATTTCATCAAATCCAAGCTATACTATCTAGATTCACCATCACTTGGCCAAGCCTTTTCCTAAACCAAAAACATAGAAGATGTTGTAAAATCTATTAATGACCTAGCATACGTAATGTAAAAGAACTAGCACATAAGAAAGGATAGGAAAAAAGGGAAATAGAACCATGTAGCCATGGCCACAATGGCCAAAGAAAAAAAAGTGGCATAGGGGCCAAAGATAATATAACCAAAGGCCCCTGCCACCACTATTTAATTGTTGACATCTGGTGCGTCCACCTCCAACCCACCTAGGCCAAACTTCAAAAGAAAAGACCAGTTCAAGTACACAAAGCTGCCCATGAAACCGTCCGAGCTTCTTGATCAGTTGCTCAAAAGTGAATACATCTAATACAAACAACTAATCAAGAAAGCCCATAAGAGGTATGATCGCTTGTGTCAGATCACTGAAGATTCCACCATAGTCATAAAGGATGATCTTCTTGTGCCTAAATACTTCAAATTAAACTGATTCTGCCACTACCATTAGTTGCCCAAACATGATATTGATGTTTACTTGGCTCTAAAAGACAAATTTTAAAAGATGATAGATAGTGACAAATTACTCTTAGATACATCCAACCTGGTTAGGTCCCAGAACTAGAACATGCAAAAGTACAAGGATCCACTAAATGCTAACAATGACCAGTATACCATCATTACATTTAATGCTAGCAACAATCCTAATCCAACTAGGAAGATGTTTGTGATTAGGGTACCTCCTCGTGATGAAAGGGCTTCAACTTCCACAAATTCAAGAACTCCCTTTGTCATATGGATACCACCACATGTGCCTTCTAAGAAACTGTTTGTCATTAGGGTTTCCCTTCCCACTATCGATGAACTTGTGATCCAAGTTAACCAATGCCCTCCTGTGGTAGCCAATGCTTCAATCACTTTGTAGATAGATAACAAGAAATCACCTTCTAAACAACACAAGAAGCTAGTTCCTTAGCCTAAGGCTAAGGATAATATAAAACCAAAGGTGTGGAAGGAATTAGGTCTACCAAAGCCCACTCTAATTTCATCAGTACCAATGGATACCAATGCTCAAGCTACTTCAACAAGCCAACCTAGGAGGGTAACTAAAAACAAGAGAAAGAAAAGGGGTCTAAACCACAAACATTAAAATATGAGGTCAAGATCTTAGGTAGAATGGAGGAGGTCAAGGAAAACAAAAGTGAAAAATCATCAAGTAATGATAATAACTTTCTCACTACCTTGGAGTAAGTCAAGCTCTCACTTAAATAGAAAAATACCTCTTTGATTTTATACAATCTATTGATGACTTTCTCTGCTCATCGTGAAGCCTTAGTTAAGATGTTGACTTTCATTTCTATTCATGAAGACATGCTGGCTAATGAGAAATCTATCCATGCAATGATCATGCCATCCTTAACTAAGGAAGAATTGAAGTCAACCACATTAACATTTTGTGATAACGAAGTAAAAATCAAACTTGACAATGGTGAAGTATCAAAGGCTTCCTTATTCATAATGATTAGAGTGGATCAATATAAGATGCACTAAGTGCATGTTGATGATGGAGTAGCAACAAATGTTATACCCTTTTCCATTGTGGACTATTTAGACTTGGTAGAACACATTCAAAACACTTCCACTTCTACTTTTAAGTTCTTTAATGGATCACAAGTAGCAGTGAGAGGATCTATTTCTCTAGACTTTGTTACTAGGGAACAATTCCCCACATCCACCAACTTCTTAGTGGTGGAAGAGACATCAAGGTTTAACCTAATCTTAGGAAGGCCCTCGCTAGCCAAATTACGAGCAGTCTCTTCCTCAATCCATCAAAAAATTCACCTACCTTATGTGGGAGGTGAAATTATAATCCATGAAGATGGCGTAGTCCCCTTATTCATCAAAAATGTTGACATGGAGCAAGGATTTGAGGTATAGTTTCAAGAAGAATCTCCTACCATCAAAATCAAAGTCAAGAATCACAACAACATCAACCAAGCTAAGACAAAAAATGATGAGGCCATGAATGAATTTTGGAAAGAGCTTCCATTCAACATTATAAGCGAAGGGAATAGAGAGTATAGAATTGTGCAACAAAGGCCTTACACTTTTCCTAATGTTTCAAAGATTAGAAAATAGTTGCACGATTAAATATATTGCCTACTTGTTTAACCTTGTACCATATGATGTATCCTTTGTAGCCTAGTTTTTAACTCTTATTTACTAATTTTTATTTTACTTTACAAGTTTTTGCTTCATTATACCTTATTTATTATTTTATTACATAGCCTTTCTCTAATCTTCGTGTCAAATATACAATATTATGCCTATTTCCTTTGTGTTTACATAAAATTATAAAACAACATATATAATAGAAAAACATAAAATTTAAAAATGGCCTATCAAGACCTTAAACTAGTGTCCTACCAAGGTATAAAACTGGTAATTTTATGGTCTCCCTTTTTGTATCTCTTTTGTGTTTATACCATGACATGTTATGCCTTATCTTATACCTTTACTACTTTATCACCCAAATTTACTTCATAGCCTTGTTATTTTAACTTGCTGCCTTTTCTGTAAGAAAATATAACACATTAAAAACTAAAAAATTTTAAATCATAACCAAAAATATCCACACAAATAACCATAATCACATTATGTGATAAGATAACAACAACAACAAAGAGTATAATAGTAGCCATAGTTGCACTGTGCAACATGATAACATAACTAAAAAATAGTACCATCTCCAAGGCTGTGATAACCTAAGGCAAGGATAATAAAACATTATAGGCTAAACAAGCATGCTAAAACTAAGTTGTAGGAGGAGGAGAAGTATCATCAACGATATCATCTCCAATGTTCTCATCATCATTGCATGAGACCTATAAACATCAAAACATATAAATCATTAGTAACCATCATGAACAAAACATAATTATGAAACCATTAAAAAACTAAACAATCATAAACGTAAAATATAACATTAAAAATTTAAACATTTTTACACAAACTTTTGGAAAATCAGGAGCTATGTCCTCATGTGCAAATATTTGGAGACTAGCTTCTAACTTGTGAAGAATTTATTCTTCATTCATGTTTATCCAATTAATTTCTCTTAGATCTACTACTACCAGGATCTCTTCCCTCTCTTTGCCTTTCCACTCAGGTGGATCATGGGAAAAGTTAGTAGTGGTGGTCTCCCCAAACGTAGCAATGATCTGAGGAGCAAGAGACTTGGTAGCAACCACAAATCTAGCAAACATGTTGTAAATATCCTCTACACCTATCCCTTAAATAAATAACTCATAATTGTGCTATGTCATGGCTACCTCATGTCATGATTTCATGTAATTCTCCTTCTCCACCTTGTATAGCTACTTGTGGGTCTTTTGTTTTTTGCTTCACTCTAACATCCATGCACAATAATCATGCCATTCCTTAGACTTTCAAACCAAGAGCTCCATTTGCATGTCTTTTTTCATGTTGATCCTAGCTAGAGCAATCTTACCTTGGATAGCACTCCAATAGCAGGACCACTCTATCTCTTTAGTTCATTAGGAATCCCTATTGGCCACACGTGCCTCTATGAATTCCTTACAATCTTTGAGACTCTTAACTCTATTGGTTAGCTTCTTGTTTTGCTTCCTCAATGCCATAACCTCCTACCATAGGAACTAATTTGAACATTGAACTTCCTAGAATAACTTTGCATAAGATGTAGCACATTTTATGACTCCTTCATATAACATGCATGGAATGTTCTCAACATCAAACGGTAAACCTAGGAACTCATCAAATTTAAAGTCTTGTAAGGGGTTTCATTTTATTTTGGAAACTACAATAACACCAATATATATAAACTAAAACTTTAAAACACTTTTAAAAACATAGAATACTATGATCATAAAAACATGAAAAATAAAATATAAAAATAAAAATATATAGAATAAAACACTTTAACATTTCTCTTACCAACATCAGGAGCTATTTATTGCAATTTATCTATAATATCATTCATCATTCCCTTCATGAATTCTAGCTTGTCTAGGGCCTCCACCTAAGGTTTGGAGTAGAATGTAGGTGTAGATGCTTCTGGTGAAGGTCCACACTCTATAATTACCATAACAGATTAGACATTCATTGTAACAAAGATGAATAAAAATCAAAACATAAAAAAAAATTTAAAGTACATCAGGAAGATCATGAGAAAAATCTATTGGACAATTGCTCTTTGGAGCCAAATCACCTAAGATAGAACACAACACATTGAAATCCTTCACAAATGTCCTCTTCTCATCTTCCCTACGTTGTTTCTCTTCCTCCATAGCAACCTTGATAGCCAACTCCTACTTCTTTCCTACAAAAAAAAATAAAAAAATAAAATATAAAACAAATTAGCAAACATCTAACAATAAAAATATAACTTAAAATATGACAAAAATATTCAAAAAACTAAAAACTAAAAACATATAACAAAATGCTTACATACCTCTAACATCTTGATTTAGCATGTTGAGCTTGACGGTCATCTTCTTGGATGCTTACTTGTTAGGAACCTAAATCTTTTCTTTAACATGTGGCTTCTTTATCTTCTTTCCCATAGAACCATCAGCTTTTTTATGTGACCTCTTAGCCTTCTTTGTATTGCCATGTGTAGCATGGGGCTCAATACCCATGCTGTCAAGGGAGCAACAACATAAATCATATGAAACACTAAGATGCTTAGTGGTAACAAGTAGTGATTCTCCTATCTCCTCCATTGGTGGATCTTGGTGGCATATAACTTGAGTGATATGATTAGCCCAAGGCCTAGAGAGTTGGAAAGAATCATGTGCAACCCATTCTCCATCTCTCTTAATCATCAAGAACTTTGAAAACTCTTAAGGTATGCAAAGAAGATTGTAAAGTGCATAGGATGAATATTGTCAAGGTTATTATAGATCTTTTTAATTTCATCCCTTAGGCTAATGACCATGTGGTTAGCCAATCAAATGTAGTGTCATTAGTCAACATGTTTTTCATTATCCAAGCCTACTAAACTTCTATAGTTTTCTTTTATGATAGGAACATAGGAAAGGCCCTAGCACAGAAAAGGGGGTAGGTCTAATTGGCTTTCTTAACTGTAAACTTGTTAAAATTTAATGTTACACTGGGAGAAGAGTTAAGCCTAGTCTTCATTTTCTCTCTATAACCTATATCCTTACCTGCTCTAGCGATAATCTCAGCACTACTAGAAGGTACACTAAAGAGATCACTAAACATGGGTGCATTAATGATCAATATAACAAGATAACCATGAATGTGAGTGATGAATTTGGTGATCCCCTCATCCAAAGAGTCAATCACATTCAATATCTCTGCAAGTGGCATCATTGGATTCGGCAAAATGAACAAATCATACAAACCTACATCAATAAGCATCTATTGGATGTCCATATGAGCCTTTTCTGCTAGCCATTCTTGTGCAAAGTCTACTTCACCCCACTTGAGTTGAATTTTCTCCTTAGAATGTCCTGAGATAGTCACATTAACTGTAGACTTACACACAAAACCTAAAACATAACATAGTTAACATGTTAGCCTCTTGAAACTATAAAATACTTTTAAAACTAAAATATTAAAAAGTATTGGCCATACTAAACAACTTTTACTTACCAAGCTTAGGCAAGGTCATAATCTAATGGTGAGGTGGTGCAAAAGCTCCTAAGTCTAAGTGAGTCCACCATTTATGTACAAGGTTGGTGAATAAATTTATTTTATATATACAGGAATACCATATGTGGTATCTATCAAACTCAACTTTAAGCTGATTGAGAACCTTCACCTAACAACCTCACCTTTCTTGAACTCTTTCAAGATTGTACTCATGATAGCTAAGGTTTAGTCATTCCTCAGTAATCCCTTAGGATGTACCTTGTGCTTGTGAAAAAATGAAGAATCAAAATAGTTAGAATTAAACAACCTTAAAGCTAAAAAATAAGCAAATATGACAACTTAAAATGAAACTTACAATTTCAACAAGTAGACAATTCATTGAGAATTTTCGGAGAGTGTGTTTATCTTATGGCCTATCATTAAGTTGTTGTCAAAATTGTATTACAAATACATAGGCATTTCCCAAATTTGGGCTAACTATCTAACTTCTACTGAAAATGAGCTCCTGCTATGCTCTATATCCCTCTAAGTGTTAGGATCATCAACTATGAACTACAAGATGCAAATAGAAGACTCTGCCAAGAGAGTCTCTTTGATAACCGAGGCAATATCCACTGCCAAGTGTGACCATATGATTACACTATAGTTGTAGAGTAGGTATGCCAAGAATTCTCATGCACTAGGTCTAAATTATATTGAAACATGCCTATCAATGCACAAATCTAGGTTTAGACTCTTTTGTGTGGTTGTCCCAATGCAACATAGAATCCCAACTAGCTCCATCATGATCAAAATAGGTTTTAGAAAGGCCCTATACATAGCCAAAAATCATAATCATTACAACATAAAAAACCATGTAACCATTACAACAAAAATTAACAAACTTTAAACTAAAATAACCACCAACATGACAACATGGCTACTAAACTCAAAATATAAAAAATAACCAAGTACTGCAATGTAATTACATTCATGATATAAACAAAAAATCTAGCTTTTACACTGCAATTAACATAGAAAAAAAAAGTTAACATTTTTTCAAACAATTAGCATGTAAAACCTTGAAACAAGCATTTTTACAAACTCTTAACATGAAACCAATATTTGATAAAACTAGAGGTCAAGAAGGATAGCACTAGGGCTTAATTAATGGAATTTTTTATAAGTTAGTGATCAAATAGGTCATACAAGCTTAAACATTAGAGATGGTGGAAAAGTAGAAACAAGAAGTATAGGATTTCTTGGCTCTTAGAGCTTAAACGCTACCACTTCTCCATACAAAATGCACTAAAACCCCTTGTACATTAGTATGACTTGTAACAAGTGCTACACATTGGCCATGATAATTGAAAAATTTCACAACATTCACAAACCAGGCCTAAGCACCAAACATTGTTAATCTATGCCATGTGAGCCAAAACTATGCCAACAAAATCCAATTTAACCAATATAGGTCTTGGAGGCTAGGAAAAATCCTTAAAAATTCTAAAAAAATAATTTTTAGGTATAAGTGCAAAGAAAATGTTTCCAAAAACCAAAATTGATCATCAATACTACAATCCAAGTGTAGAAAAACTCACAATTGTGCTAGTTTTCAACTAAAATGTTGATCAAAAACCTAGTTTGTAGTGAATTAACTGTAGTAACACTCTAGGAGAAATTCGTAAAAAATTTCAAAATTCACACGAAAACCTTCTACACTATTTCCACTATCCGAGGAGATCTAAAATGCTAACCACATGTGATAACAAAACCCCAAACATTGTCAGTTTTTGTATGGGAAAACTATAAAATTTTAACAAAAATTAGCAAGAATGCTAAAAATTGGGTTGGGAAAAAATTCATTAAAAACTTGGAAAAATCCTAAAAATATAATTCCACCTTAATACCACCAAAAAACCTAGAATAACATGTATATGCAATTACAACTATAAAATCTTAGCATATACAGTCTAGAAAAAATGTCAAAGTTGCAACAAATTTGACCAAAAATAGAGCAAAAACATTGAGCACAGGTTTGGGAAGAAATCCAAATATTTTTCAATACATTACCAGAAACCCAAATCTTTATTCCAATACAATTGATAGGCCTAAATCTTTAATTCAACATAAACAAATCAAAAAATTTCAACCTATATAAGCCTAGAGGTGGAAAAACATTTTCACAAAACTATGAAAATTGGAAGAAATGATGAAAATTTGGTACCTAGTAGATCTTGATGAAGATTCTTCTCCCACAATAGCATCTAGAAGTCTCAAAATGATACAAATAGCTTCCTTTGCCTCATCCAAGATTGGATTTCATCTACTTGACTTGATCTTCCTTACCAAGGTTGGTGAGAGCCTCAAACCTTTACCTTGATTATTGCAAAAGAATAGCCTAAACTCCTTGCCCTATTGCACCAACACTCTAAATGGAGATGGGTCGATGCTAAGATGATTTAGAAGATGTGGTTAATTTGGTTTTTCAACCGTTGTTATAGATTCTAGGCACCACACTTAAGAGACTTGGAAGAAAATATCTTCAACAATGGGGTTTAAAGTGAGAAGTCTTCCAATCCTCTCTGAAACATAGACAAGAAAAAACCTTTAGAAAGATAATAAAAATCTTTTTTACATTAAGCTTGGGTTTTTTAAAAGATATAACAATTCTTTAAGGTCAGCTTATAATGAAAAGTTCCTATTTCCAATCTCACAAATTGGATCTTCCAAATTAGCACATACACCAATTTAGAGAGTTTAAAACCTTAGTGATGGGATGCGATATCGCATGGGCCGTGATATTGCGTACGCGATATCGCAATGCGTCGTCATATCTATAAATAAGAGGTGGCTCTCCCTTGTTTCCCATCCTAGGCTTAGACCGTAGTGAAACTTTGGTAGATTGATCACTCTAGAGATAGAATATTTTCCATGTGCCCGCAATAGGAGTCCTAAGTGAACGGATCTTTATTTAAGCAAACATTGTACTTGAACACAAGTTTATGTATGGTAATAAAGATGAGCTTCTTGGATAAACCTTGTAGTGCATGGAATAGGCTACTTAGGACTTTTATTTATTGTTATTTACTATTTATCATTTACATGCTTTATTAGGAATTAAATCTTTCTCAACCCTTCTCTCCTAGTTAAGTACCTCAGTACAACCGCTTCGAGCACCTGTGTTACGCATGGTGATCCCAGCAACGACTAGCGTGTGGTAACCACGGTTGCATTGGTTTAGGGTGTGAACGGTAAGTGGGAACGGATGCTGATGCTAGGTAAATTCAGGCTTAGTTAGTTAGTTAGAGTTAGTTAATTAGTCTCTTCAACCCTTCACCTCAATAGCATAGGAGATAAAAGATAAAAAGATATAAAAATCATATACCTCAGACTTACTTAACCATATACCGTGACAAATACAAGTCTGGGAAGACAATGAATAATTAACCTTAAGTGTTCCATGAGGCGTGTAGGCACTTAGTCTACGAAGTTCGACCAGATCGTGCGTGTTACGCTAGTATTCGTATGGGTAAGTGTAGGGGTACCTCACCACTCATCATAGGCGTCGTTGCTGGGGACTAAGTGTTTGTGCACTAAGTAGAACATAAGAGATCATTCACATCGTTGGGAGCTTAAATGAACCCTTAGGGTTAATTAAATGAAAAAAATTATATAATGGTTAATCAACACATCAAATTAAACTAAAATGTCTTCTTCTCACAAGAGCATTACACCACCTAGGGATCATACAAAGAACAGTCGGCAGTCTAAAACACATAACCTAAATCCGCCAGTTCCTCAACAATATAGGGTGGAATATACTCATCCCGATGAGTATATACCCAATTTTACTTTTATCCTCCACCAGGATGAACAAATGCACTGGAGAGATTTGCAAGGTAACATAGTATTACCTCCAAATCGTGTAGTCCCCAACATGCTCCTCTGTGCTTTGGCACAGATCAGCATGACTCAACTCTATGCTGAGTACGTTATAGGAAGGGCAAAGAGGTCCTGCACGTCCTAAGTGAAATTGGAGATGGTGAACCACTTATAACGGGTTCTCTATCGAAAGATGTTCCCCCTCCTAACAATAGTGAGGAGGTAGGGTATCAGAACCTATGCTCCAGAATACACAACCCTAGTTCTAATCCTTGTGAACACCAGCTGTTCACTGAGGGAACAACAACACATGACAAGGACAGGCACTCATATCGCCATCACGATTGGGGCCGAAGCCACAGAAGAGAAGGTAGGAAACATCGTCATGGCGATGGTTCTCCTTCTTCTTCCCCTTCTTCACATCATTCACCCTCTCCTTCCACATATGGGCACAGCCATCAAGTGCATAAAAATGAGGATAGAGGTAGACAAAATGAGAGACCTCGACGAGAAAGTCGAGAGAGAGGACAAGGGCATGAATGAAGGGAAAGTAGGGGACAATGTAGACATCATAGACGTCATGAAAGAGATGATCATGACGAACTCCTACTTGCAACCCGAAGTATGCTAGACATCACGGAGGCAGTGAGAATCCCAACAAGGCATCAAAAAGATAGCCGGATCAAGCGTTTAGACATGAACAACATCCCACACTTCGAAGGAGGATACAACGTAGATCTGTAGAATCATTTATAGGCATTCCACGATGCCTATGCCTTGCAAAACATAGAGAACGAGCGGCAGAAACTAAAGTTGTTTCCCAGGACACTCATCAAGGAAGCAAAGAGTTGGTACTGGTCCTTAGAACCAGAAACCATCAGGAGGTGGAGTACAATGTTAGAACTCTTCAACGATAAATATCAAACGTACTCCAGAGTGTCTAATTTGCGTAAGCAGATCCAAGGATGGAAGCAAGGTAATCATGAACCCTTGGATGTTGCCATGGACCATTACTACACATTATTACATAGTTGCCTGGGCCATGGTTATGCACAGCGGGATCAACTTCGCCACATCGTAGATGGGCTAACGTATGAAACTAGGAGAACCCTTGGGACTTATGCCCAAGGGAGATTATCAGAACTTAGATCCCATGAAATTCATCGATTGTTAGAACAAGTAGCCAAAGAAGAAGGTGAACTATGAAAATGGGAAAGTGCAGAAGAATTTAACCGCGATCCTTCCCTTCGGAAGAAGGGAGTGAAATTTTGCGATGAAGAGGATGAGTCACCACTTGAAGAGTTGGTGAATAGAAAAACCTTGCCGATTCAAAAGCTAACAACAAAAGTATCAGCTAAGGTGGATTAATTGTGGGATTCCTTAGACTCTAGACTTGAAACTATCTTGAAAATCGTAGAAGAGTCTAAGGAGGAACAAAGTAGTGAAAAAGATAAGAAAAAGAGGCGAGATTCAAGCCCTACACATAATAAGGGTAAGGGGAAAATTACTATCTCCAATGAGGTTGTGGACTCAGACACAAACGATGACGGTGGATGTGAGATCTACCAATATGATCATCCTAAGGGATGTTGTCCAATCATCTCACATCTACAAGAGTTTGGGGTGTATGCACTCAACCTGAGACTCAACAGACGGCAGACACCCCAAAGGTTACCTTATCCCGAAGGTAACCCAAGGCAGTTCCACCAACCGTTGACGTACTATCCAAGTGGAACTCCACCACAACCCATCAGACAACATTAGCAGTGGCAATACCCACAGTCATGGGGGATGCCACCGCTGAAACAACAGTACCCTTACCGACAACCAGACCCATATGGATATTATGTGCAGTAGCTGATTTCTCCAAGTGACTCTATGGGTCACACAACTCCCCAATGTCACTACCAAGTTCGGGAGTACTTTAGGAGGACTCCTTCTCCTCCGGGAGGTACCCCACATACCTACCATCCTCCTAATCCGTCCGCACCTCTTCCACCGGTAGTTCCCATAACACCTCCTGCTCCAACAATGCAAGGGAAACTCCCCACTCAACCGCAGCAACGAAATGCTATGAGAGCTATAAACATTCAACCCGTTGTTGGTTTCGACAACCTTAAAAAGAGAAGACCTTTCTTCAAAACCAAAAGCCCAGACAAGCTCTCACAACAACAAGTGGTTGAGTCTGTGATCGCTCCTCCAACATACAAGGCTTTGGAGCACCCTTCAGTCCAATAGCAGAGCTTAACGCATACGGTTATGTTAAAACATATCGTAACCGACTAGATCAAGGTAGGCCACCTTCCTAGGAAACTATCTGACCCTGGAAGTCCCTTAATTTATCTAAAAATCATCGGGAACGAACCACATAAGGCTCTTCTTGACTTAGGTTCTAGAGTCAACTTAATTTCACGAGAAATGTATCAAGCCTGGAACCTGCCCCAACTCAAGAAGAGCAACATTCAACTTGAGCTGGTTGACCAGTCCATCACCATTCCCTTGGGATTAGTGGAGGACATAGTTATCACTGTGTGTGGTTGGTCATACCTAGTTGACTTCCTGGTGATAGAAGTCAATAGTAATAACGAGGGCTTCCCAATTATAATGGGAAGGCCATGGCTAAGTACAATAGATGCGTACCTAGGGATCCATGATCTTTCCTTGGAAATATCTAAGATAAAAATTTATGGAAGAATCAAGAAGAAGAAAGTTCTGTGCATCACATACAGTGACTTAGAGGGTGATGACATGGAAGAATTTTTAGCATCTCTTCCATGTAATCGGTGTGCCCAAGAAACACAAATTCAAAGATGCCTGTATGTAGCAACCACACCAGTAGTGGACACCCCATGGGTGACAGCTACTAGAAAGAGCAATCCAATATGCACTGAACAAATTGGGGGTACAACTCATGTTAACAATGAAGGCATAGACCCATTGGAATATGAGCGTCGCCAACTTCCACCCCTTAATCTAAGAACATCAATCGAGAGAAGTTGGACACTTTTGAAAAATACAAATAGGCGTTCATTATTTCAGATCTCTCCCTTTCCATTCAGTCATGGGGGAGATGGCCACCTATGCTAATCATTGGAGGCCCTTAATTCTTTTTACACGTTTCTGTTTTATAGATTTTTGTTTTACACATTTTTGTTTTACACATTTTTTTTTACACATTTTTGTCTTACACATTTTTGTTTTACAAATTTCTTTAACTTTTCTTGTTTTTGTTTTTCAACATCGTTATACTTTTTCATTTTTTTTGTGTGTGCACATGTGTCATCCACCTTGTAAGTTTGTCATTCAATAAGTGTTCTTCACGATGCTATGAACTATTTTTCATTGATTGCTAATGTTTGGTTTTTACCTTTAAGTTATGATGTTGATACGAAGGTATGTTCTTTTGATATGGCAGGCAATGAGTCCACTTCATCCATCCATCCACAAGTTCTATGGTCTTTCTCGGCTTAGAAATGTATAGTCCCTTCCTAAATAAGAACCCTAACGAATCGGTGACTGGGCATTTCTCAAACTAAGGAAGGACTCAAGGATTGAAAAGGGTATGACTTCAAGGGAACTTTATGTATTAGTGTTGGCCATTCTCTTGGTTGCTTGGATGTTTTCTTCTTAAGTTTTCTTGCTGTTTCAATGTTACCCAATTATCGGAAGCTGAGAAAATAAAAATAAGAAGTCTTTACATGGTGTGGTTCTCATGCATAAAAACACAAAACAAAAACAAAAGAAGAGAGAAAGTGAGAATTCAAAGCACACCCCTTAGAAAAAATAATTATTTGGGCTACACGCACTGGTTATGGAACTAAACATGTTCCCTCTGACTAAGGCCCTTCTCACTTCCCATTCTCTCATCCTTGTTTCATCGGAATGGTGGTGACTCTTGGGGGAGGCATTCTTGTTACTTCAAGAGGATGGATCGGCTGAGTGCATTAATACGAAGTCGCTGGATGTGGTTGGTTTGAGGCTGGAGTTGAAATGAGATTTGCTAAGTCACATTAATCATGAAACACACAAGGGGATGTACACCACCTTGTTCTTGGGATTCCATTCCATTCTCTCCATTATTCACCTCATTGTCGGCGGTATCATTAGTATATATTTTGGTTAATGCATTGTTTTCTTTTTGGTAAATTCTTGCGGTTAAGACTTTAACTCTTGTTCCAACAAACATTCCCAAGGCCTATGGACTCTTCAAATGTGGGTTTGTCAGGGCATTAAGGGCATGAGCCTACTTTGGGGAGGACCCACTGACATTCCTATTTGGTGCACCAGTTAAATTCTTTCCCTTAACATTTTTGCAATCCATTTTATTTTGTTCATTTCCATCTTGACATCCATTTCATCGATGTCCTAGTTGTCTTTTTTTCTTCCTCTTTCTTGTTCCTTTTCCTTTTCCATTCTCTCGCTACTGGAGGTTCACGATTAGTCATGGGGGTACGGGGCCCAATGTTTTCGATTTTCCCCTAGCCCCTACACGTTCAATATTCATCATTAATATATCTCCAGATCCGCAATTAGCCATACCACAACCCAGCCAATGGACTTACACCGAAGCAAGGTATCAATTACATGATAATTCATCTTGCCTTGCTAATACAAAAATGTGTTGTGTGCAGATGGCGATCATGCAACAACGGACTGGATCTGGAAGGAACACTTGGAATGGAGTGGTGTTAAAGCAACTATGCAAGGAGCAAGATTGATGGTGCGCTTACGGATGGACAACAAAAGGCGCAATTTGGGCATTGGTAGCAGCAACACTTCTTTCTCTCTCTCTTTCTCAACTGCCAAATGAGGCCTGATGTCAATGTAATAAGGTGTTCACTCTTGTTATCATGAACACCGGTTTTGTTGTGTCTTGTAATGATGATCCGTTCACATGTCATTTCATTAGTTCCATTTGAGTCAATAATCCCATACCTTCCCGATATTATTGTAAGGAACTCGAGGACGAGTTTTCATTCAGTCATGAGGGTATGATGGGATGCGATATCGCATGGGCCACGATATTGCACGTCGCGATATCACATCCCTCGCAATATTACGTACACGATATCGCATACGCGATATCGCGTCGTCCCTCGTGATATCGCGGTGTGTCGTCATATCTATAAATAAGAGGTGGCTCTCCCTTGTTTCCCATCCTAGGCTTAGACTGTAGTGAAACTCTAGCAGATTGATCACCCCAGAGATAGAATATTTTCCATGTGCCCACAATAGGAGTCCTAAGTGAATGGATCTTTATTTGAGCAAAAATTTTACCTGAACACAAGTTTGTGTACGGTAATAAAGACAAGCTTCTTGGATAAACCTTGCAGTGCATGGAATAGGCTAATTAGGACTTTTATTTATTTTTATTTACTATTTATCATTTACATGATTTATTAGGAATTAAATCTTTATCAACCCTTCTCTCCTAGTTAAGTGCCTCAGTATGACCGCTTCAAGCACGTGCGTTACGTGTGGTGATCCCAGCAACGACTAGCGTTTGGTAACCACAGTTGCATTGGTTCAGGGTGTGAATGGTAAGTGGGAATAGATGCTAACGCTAGGTTAATTCAAGCTTAGTTAGTTAGTTAGAGTTAGTTAATTAGTCTCTTCAACCCTTCACCTCAATAGCATAGGAGATAAAACATAAAAAGATATAAAAATCATATACCTCAGACTTACTTAACCATAAACCGTGACAAATACAAGTAAGTCTAGGAAGATAACGAATAATTAACCTTAAGTGTTCCATGAGGCATGTAGGCACTTAGTCTGCGGAGTTCGACCGGATCGCACGTGTTACACTCGTATGGTTGAATTCAACTTTAAACCATCCAAAGGACCCCAAAAAACTTCAAGATTGGATAAAGTGCAAGAACGCTAAACTTTCACATAAGAAATTTTAGTTATCAAAGGTTTGAGATTTCTACATTGGTAATTATGTAAAATACATTGGCCTAATGTAATAAGCCAAGGTATTAAAGCTTGAAATATCCAACCCTAGTCAAGGAACCTCATAAATTAGCCAAAGTAACTTCAAAAGTTGCAGATCATACCCTAAACCCCAAGTGTTGAGGTGGAGATCTGGGAACCCTTAAAGCTTGTCAAAACTTTACAAAAGCTATTTAAACTTGGTATACATGATGGAATATATGCCCCACATGTTGGGAAATGTATATTCCAATGTGGAGAGCTAGCACCAAGTTTTAAAATATTCAAATTTGCTCAATAGTGGCAAGGTGGGGTCCATAAAACCCAGCAAGAAAAATTGACTTGGAAATTGACCACTTAAGCTCTAAAAGTGATTTTTTTATGACATTATACATTTTCATTTATGCCTTACACATTGGCCAATGTACATGCCAACATGGAAACATCAATAAACTTGCAACTTAGCTTATACAACCTCAAAAGCCACCAATCTTGCATCAAAACCTAGCCACTACACTAGGAAAGTAGAGAGGTCAAAACACTATAAAAAAACCTTCAAAATTAGTCAAAATTGATGTAAATATTGGGCATATATGCCTCACATGTTTGCTAATGTATATAATAACATGGGAATATTTCTCAACCTTCACCATGGTTAGAATAGTCTTTAAACTTCAAGTTCTCCTTCAAAACCCTGGGCCCAAACACAAATGACTGTAGAGCTTGAAAACTAAATCAAAAAACCTCAAATTTGGTCAAACTAAACTATTCACATTGAGAATTTATGCCCCACATGTTGGTCAACATATATGCCAATTTGGGATTTAAACCAAAAAAAAACTTAAAACTTAGTCACTATGACCCTAAGAACTACAGATTTCCAATCAGAACCCTAGCCGCTATACTAGGAGCTTAGGGAGGCCAAAAAGTTAGTCAAAAAGTCCCATAAAATTTCCAAGTATGATAAACACATTGGGCATTTATGTCCTACACATTGGAAAATGTATATGTCATTGTGGGATTTAAACCAAACCTCAATCTTGACCTATACAACCTCCAAAACTGTGGATCTCTTGTCAAAACCTTAGCCACTACCTTGGGAGTGTTTGAATGTCAAAAGCTTGGTTGAAAGCACCCAAAACTTGCTCAAAGGGCTCTATATGTTGGGCATTTATGTCCCACACATTGATAAACATATATACCAACGTGTGGGAATTATGAAGCCTTTATCTTAGGTGTTCTGACTTTAAATAATTTAGATTTCATCCCTTCTCCCCAATGCTAACATGAAAGTTCTACAAGGCTAAAGATGTGGTTAAAACCTCCTCAAACCTTAGCACAAAAGTGGGATACGTTGGTAATTACGTCCTACACATTGGGCCATTCCATGTGCCAATGTGTGAGCATGTACAAACCTCAAATTCACTCAAAACAACTTTAGAATAGCAAGTTTCTACACCAAACCTTAGGCGTTGCAATAGGAGATTTCAAACTTCAAGAACTTGGCCAAAATTCTTTCTAGACATGATATGTGACCTTTTTACATTGGTAAACAAGCTCCACAAGTTAGGCTAATGTGTATACCAATGTACAAAACTTCTATCATCTAAAACCAAGCCAAAACAAGCTCAAGCACCATCATAGTAGGTCCCACATGCCAAAAGCCTAGCGTGGAGTGGTCACAAGCAATCCTAGTGGACCCGACAAGTCAAGAATCCATCCCAAACTACCTATACATTGAGGGAATGGCCTATGCACGTTGAGGTTGAGTTTTTGGATATTCATATGTTGAAGAAAATACCTCTATAAGTTTAAAATATAATTTTTCAGTTTTAAATTATTTTTTAACAATAAACCACTTTTCTAGCTGCTAGCTTTCATAAGATTTTTCTATTTTTGGAAGCGTTTTTCTATTTTTGCTAGCTTTTTTATTATTTTGACAATTTATAACTTGTTTTCTCTAGCTTTTTGCTAGTTTTGATCATTTACAACATATTTTCTTTAGCTTTTTCCCTATTTTGGCAATTTGCAACCTATTTTTTCCATGTTTCCGCCTATTTTGATAGTTTATCACTTATTTTCATTGGACTTGTATTATGAAAATCCAAAAAGAAAAATAAATATTATTATTTATACTAGTTCTAACCTAGTGCAACCTTATTTGACCAAGTTTGACCTAGTTAACATCATTTGATTTCATTTGGTATCATTTAATATCATTTAGTGTCATTTGACAAAAATTTGTGCCAATTTTATCACCATTCAACCTTTTTTGGCCCTACTCAACATTGTTTTACATTATTTCAACTATTAGTTCTTGTCACAGTTAAATGCTTAGTTGTCAGGGAGATGCCCCATCCTGACATTCAAACTTAATAGGTGTTCTTCATCTTTTTGTTTTATAATTTTTTATCATATTATCATTTCTTGATACAAATTTTTCCTATGCTTTTCAACTTTTTCCACATTTTGTTTTTATTTCCTTTGTCAGTAATCTCGCTTGTGAATAAAACAACTTCATGTAGCCCATTGAGGTGAGGTTTTCTCTATTTCATCCAGTCATGAGGGATTGATTATTTGGACAGTGAGGTTATGTCATCCATCCACCCATTCTATTAATAAGAGGTTCTTACCATGGCCATAATGATATTATTCTTCATCATCAAACTAAGAATAAATTTGTAATCATTGCGCCTTGAAGGGTGTGACATCAAAGGGACTTTTGGAATCTCTTGACCACTTCTGTATGTTCTATCATGTTGCCAAGGTTGTATTTATATACTTGTAGATCTAACAAAAAATGGGAGTAAGAATAAAAATAAGTGCTACCTTACCATGTCACTAGAAAGACATGATACCCATGCCTAAAGGTAGTCCTCTAGTAAGGTTGACATAGATAAGAATAAAATAAAAGGGCACTGAATAAATTTTTGTAGGTCCCATTGAAAAAGCCAAGTTACGCATGCCTGAAGGTTGGCAGCTTCTTAGACATCCAAAAAACAAAAAAAAAGGAAAGAGAAAAGTGCCATGAATAAACTCCTCCCTTGACAAAAATGTCAAGTGATGCTACTCCTTAAACTATGGTAGTCTTATGGTTGTCAAACAAAGCAACAAAATAATGCGATGTCGTTAGAAAGTGGTTTGAACTTAGTTTGATTCTTGGAAAGAAGGGCTAATGATTACTTTACCCATTAATAACACACAATGATTCATTATATCTATGGCAAGGCACCTAAAGTCCCAATTTCTGCAATCCTTTCTAAAATCCATCTCATCTCACTGTCCATATGATCATAACTTGTGGTTTTGTGTAACATAGATTTATTTCCTCAAATTGGTGGTTTTAACATGTGTGTTTTTTTCAATAGGTATGCATTGCATTAAACCCCTTTGGTGCCTATGGACATTCTTAGCTATGGTTATATAAGGGTATTAAAGCCAAAGCTTGCTTTGGGGAGGACCCACTTATATAACTGTTGTAACTTGTACTTGTTTGATACAACCACATCATCTTGAACCTTCCAACTATATAAATGTGAAATTTAATACTTTTCTTTATCATATAACCTATCCGTTCTATACCCTAAATCCAATACCCATTTTCTTCCAACTTCTAAAGCTATTAATGCCTACAATTTTGTCTTCTAACACTTCTGATGCCTCAATATGAATTCCCACTTACTCCAAAACTATGTATTTTACACAAAACCTTCCAACTAATCATAGAGCTTCATTTCCCATGTTAAATATCCTCATTAAATGCATTTCTAAGCACCCTGATATTAACTACCCAAAATCAAGTGGGACTTGACGTTGGATACTTGATATCAGGTCCATAAAAAGCTATAAATAAGAACCTTGCGATGTTAAAAAAAAATCATTATCATCACTTAAAGCTAGGTGAGTTCTTGCATTTTTCTCTTTCAACTAAGAGCTTTGCGCAACCAACTTCCACATGTGATATCTTGCTCCATATCACTTTGATTTTCATGGTTTTGGAACCTAATTGAACATGAAGTGCTCAATTTAGTTGGGGGAGGATTCTTTCATGGAAAACTTGCATCAATTTTTTCAAATTTGCTATCGCCCAAAAGGTATTATAAGGGTAAGCATGTTAAAAACCTTAAGTATTTTTAATGAAAAATCAATCGTATGAACGCCAGAACCTTTAATCTTCTCGCCCAATGAGTCATAACCATCATTATAAGCCATACATAAGGAAAAAGAAGCTAATTACAAAGCGTCATATAAGAAGCTAACACTTTTTGGGCATTTTTCTTGAGATTTTTCTCACTTTGCAATCACATGAAGTAAGAACTTAATGGAACTAAGGTCATTATAAGGTATAAACCTATTGAGGATAAATGGAAAACACCTTAGTAACACTAAATCCTTGATTGATTGCAAATGGCCCCAAAAAAAGGCAAACAAGAAGGACCTTTAGAAGGCACAAGCAAATTCCTGAGGTAGCAGAGGTCGATTAGGAGAACAAGGCCCACCAATCGAGCATGAAGAAGAGGAGGTCCAATCATTTAGCATTCATCAAGAGGCTCCTACTATAGGGTAGTCAGTCCAAGGGAAGGTTGCCAAACCACAAGCTCCAATACAAGGGCAATGCTCACATTGTCCCAAGAATGCCTCCAAGCAATCTAGGAGCGATCCATGTTGACCATAATCATTGTGGAAATGAACTTCGGGCCATTCACAACATTTGTCCCTAAGGTGGTTAGAACGCAGCTTGAGGCATTGCCACTATAGCACATCCTTCCTGAAAGTGGGGAATGGTACCTCGGGGAGATGTACCAATTTTGACATAATAAGGAAGAAGACACCACAGTCAACATTGGTGGAGTCTTTGTGTCTTTTTTTAGTTAAGGCCATTGCAGAGGCTTTGAACATACCTAATATGGGGGCCAAGGTAGCACATCTATCTATAAGCTCCAACGTAGAAACCAAGAAACTATGGTTAAAGTAGGCATACAACAAAGAAAATAAGATATACAATGAGTTAACCTTGGAAGAGAGGATCTACTTCAATATCGACATATACCACCTCTTCCCAACTAAAGGGCTTAATAGAACATCAACTTATGCAAGTAGGGGAAGTGCAATTTTGATGGGAAAATACAATGCCAATCTTGCCTAACTATACTTCATGGAAATTCAAAGGTGGTTTGAGGAAAGAAAGGTAGAGAAGCCAACACTTCCATTTTCCTAACTAATTAGAAATCTATGCAAGCATACTAGAATCTTATGTTACACCAATGATGTTTCCAAGAGGGCTCAAAATGCTTCCTTTACTAAATTACTCAAACCCACAACACCAAGGAAAGACCTTGGTGATGATCAAGAACTAGAGAAGGAGCCAAAACAAGAACCAGAAAAAGAGTCTGAGCAAGAACCAATGCAATGGCAAGAGTCACAAGCTCCACTGCCATCACTGCAAGACTATAGGCTCGTAATGAGCCATTTGTAGAGGATAGCTGAAACTCTTAGTTGGGGAAGTAGTGATGAATCAAACCTCTCCTGAATCATCAATGATGTTGTGCAGCCTACAGTTTTTGCCAATCCATTAAGGGAAAAGATTTCTTTACAATCAAAAGGAGAAGCCCAATGGTTACAACAGATCTCTAGAAATGTCACATCTTTTCAAGTAATGCTCAAAATGGGAGAATGTGCCACCATCATGATCATGCAGCACCAAGATGTAGCAAGCGCAACAGAAGTTATCATAGACCACATTAAAGAATATTTTAATGTACCTATTGTGCCTCCAGTAGATTTGACCAAAACTAGAGATGCACCAATGTTAGCTGGGACTTCAATGACTCCTACAGCCCATGAGGATGTGCTTGACAAATTGCTATAAACTAGACAAGTAATGAAAACTATGTTTGACATCCCCAATGATGTCACTATAGTACAATCCAACCTCATCGCCACAAAGGGAAAACTGATCATGATAGAGACCAAGGCAGAGCATGCAAAAGTAGAAGTGCACAAGTTACAATAAGAGCTTGTTGTCCTAAGAGCTAAAAGGAGGGATCCTTCCCAATTCATTGTGCCTAACCAATTATAAAAATTTTGAACAAAGTAACTAGGCTGATTGATTGAATAGAACAAAGTTGTTAAACAAGAAAAGAAGAAAGTAATTTAGAATGCCTCAACCATTGAAGCATTGCATAAGAGGAGAATAAACAACTTGCTGCTGATAATGTAAGGTTGACCACTATGGAGAAATAGAAAACTATCTTGGAAGAAAGTGTCCACCAATTGAGAGAACAACCGATGAGGGTCAACCAAGACATAAGTAGATTGGCCAAAGAAAATTGAATCCTCTCAATGGAGGAGGTTCACACAATCTGCCAAAAGTTTGTAATTGAGATAAGTGAGTGGCAAAACAAGGCCAAGAAACATGAAAAGCTAAAGAAGCACTTTCAGGACCAAATTGTTATGTACAAATAGATTAATGAAAAAGAAATCTAGATGGTAAAGGCCTTCATCAGTTTCATGTCAACTCAAAATCTTGATTGGTAGCCCATCTTGGATAGCTATGCCTTAGTCCACCAAGCAAAAGTGCAAAATAAGAACTTGCAGATTGAAGACTTGAAAGAGTACATGGCATTGGCTAACCTTTGCTATGCCAACCTTGCCATGTTAATAGCATGTCAGTCCAAAAATGAGTTGGAACAACAAGTAGCAATCACTTACGTCTTGTATGAAAAAAAGTTTACAGACAAGAAAACTACTCTACAAAAACTCCATGTGGCAAACTCAAAATTGGAAACAATTAAGGCTTGCTACCATGGGCAAAGAGATGTAGCCTTGAACCTAGCTAAAAGATTAATGGATCATCATGAACTAAAAGAAAAAGCTAGAGCTTTTGAGGAGGAATGATAGTAGTTTGTAGCATGGTATGTGAAAGTAAATAAGATGTTCCTGCAATTGCCATGTCCATGGGAAGTATCAGTTCCAGCACACATCATCTCATTAGCTTAGACAATACATGACCCAAGAAGAAAGGAGGAGAAGTTACAAGCACTCTTGAATCACTGTAAATTCCAAAAGCCTAATGACAAGGGGAAGCGACCCATGGAAGAGCAGCCACCTCCTGGAACTACATGAGTTTTCCTAGGTTTGTTGTTTTGTTGTTTTGTCATGATGTGTCCATTTTGTGTAAAACATCACTACAACATGAAAGAGTCAATTTGTGTGCTTTTAAATCAATAAATAGTTCCATAACTTCCCAATATTTTGTAATGAACTTGTTCCTCATTTTTTTTAACTCGAGGATGAGTTTTAATTCAGTCATGGGGGTATGATGAATCATGTTTTGTAGGGTTGCAATATCAGGGCTGCAATATCAGGTATCTGATATTAGGGCACAACCTCCGATGTTAGGGATTTGATATCATCCCTTCCATGCTAGCCTATAAATACAACACTTGGATGCATGGTTGGGATATAGAAAGATAGACATAGATAGATAGATTTTGATAGATTTCAAGTTTTGTTAGTTTCCAATGCATGCCTGTAGTGTGATGTTAAGTGATTGTACGACATCCTTATTTGAGTGTGATGTACTTGGACATGTTACATGTTCAGGAATAAAGATCAAGATTACTTCCATCATTGTAGCATCCACTTAGCTTTATTATTGTTACTAATTGTTTAAATATATACTGTTTTCCTTAGTTAATGTTGCCATTCATTGATCCTATATTTTTTTGTCATTAAGAAAAATGAGTATGACTAATCGCAAGTGCTTAAGTGTAACTACTTGGTAACTTAGTAGTGTTATCGTTTGGTACACCCAGTAATAGTACACTTGGTAACCCCAATAGTAGTTGCACAAAGTGTAAGGCATGTACGGAAGGTTAGGAACAAATACTCATGACACATAGGTTAGTTAGACTTTACTTTCCATTATTAATTAGCTTAATTAATTGATTTCTTTATTACCATTAGGAGTAGCATAAGGCCAAAACAACATCAATTATCATATGCCTCACTTTGAACTAAACCATATGTGACAAATCTACCACTAGTCCAAGTGGGAAGATAACGAACTACAACCAAAACATAATGATCTAGATGCCACAACTAGTCCCATCCATAGAATTCGACCTAATTGTACGTGAACACTCCTGAT
The DNA here is from genome assembly GCA_015680685.1 of Gnetum montanum. Lineage (NCBI taxonomy): Eukaryota > Viridiplantae > Streptophyta > Gnetopsida > Gnetales > Gnetaceae > Gnetum > Gnetum montanum. The sequence goes on from MNCI01005835.1 coordinate 784,814, forward strand.
TCGTATGGTTGGACATAGGGGTACCTTGCCACTCATCAAAAGGCAAAAAAATTTATAATTTCTAAGCTAGATGCTATTCACTTTGAAGTGAAAGAAGAGATCTCTAACATAAAAGATGATATTCAACAACTAACCTTTTTTAATAAGGATTGCGAAAAGGTCATCAAGAAGAGGAGACTTTTAAAAAACAACTAAAGAATTTGGAGGAAGTCACACATGAAAATTCAAGTTCAAGCATAATTAGGTTTGATAATTTTGATCATGAGGAAAATGCTTTATTTGTGTGTAAAAATTGTGATAGTAAGCAAACTCTTAACTATACTCATGATGATCAAAACAAAATTAACGCTTGGTCTTGTCAAAAAGGCTTTGGTAAGAAAATTGTACAAGCACCAATAGCTAAAAATGAAGAGAAGTGGAAAATTGAAAATGATGCAATAAGTAATCTAGGTTTCTATCTTAAAGAACATGAACAAATAGAAACATCACATAAATGGTCTAATGAAAGAGAACCTAAGGATGAGAAAGTACTTCATGATAGGGGACCTCATCTTAAACTCCATTAATCTTCTTGTCTCATCTGCAAGCAAGGTAAGTCAAGGTAAGTTTTTGTCTCTTTGCTTGCTAGTTAATCTATAAGTATATGATTTAAGAAGTTCAAACTTATTTGTGTCTTGACTAGATTAGAAAGGTGTTGAAATAATTGTTTAGAGTATCTTTTATAGTCACTTTGAGCTTGATGCATTTGGTCCTATAAGAATATGTAGTATAACACATGTATTGATTTCTTTTGGGCCTTTATCTTTTAGTTTTTTCTTTGTCTTGCTTCCAATCTTGCATAATCTTAACTTCTTGTGTTGATCTGTTTCTAAGCTCATGTCCTTTGTGATATTTTGGCCATCTATGAGATAAGATAAGCATTTGACAATTCTATCAATATTACTGATTAGAGACCTTAGTCTCCACATTTAATCTTAATGTTGACCTATAGTTGTAGTGCTTTGGTGATTTACAACGTTGCCCAAGAAGACCTTCACATGTGTGGAGGGAGCCTATTCCTCATCATCATCTTGGAGGTTATCAATGTAGGGGGAGTCTTTGGAGACTTTAGCCAAGAGACAACAAAATATCACAAAATGAGTAAGGATTCGTGTCATGTAAGGGGTTGGTATAGTATTCAAGGTAAAAGTAGGATTAACTCTTTGTTAAGATACCTTACTGACATTTTACAATTGTGATATCTCTTAGTTACTATTTAAGCATCTTGTTAAAATCTACTTGACTATTATTTGGGCATTGACTTATTTATATTTGGTGTTTGCCCTTCTTAATGAGATTTTTTTTCCCAAATTTATCCCTTCTTCCTTGTCATTACCTTCATGATATTTTCATAAGAGTTGAGTTCTGATGGAATCATGACATATTGGTTTACCTTATGAGTTTATTAGTTCAAAAGATAGGTCATTTGATCCTCAAAATTTGGGTTTCAATATAGGGTAGCTCCTATCTTGTTTTTCAACCCTTTAAATTTTATGCTAAGAGAATATCTTGAAATATAAGTCTTAATGAGACATTTAACTCCTACTAATAAGCCACTTGCTTCCAAATGCTCTATCCTTAATCTTTGGCATTCAAGTCTGATGAGTGGTGAGATACCCCTACATTCAACCATACGAATATGAGCGTAAAACATGCGATCCGGTCGAACTCTGCAGACTAAGTGCCTACATGCCCATGGAACACTTAGGGTTAATCATTCGTTGTCTTCCCAAACCTACTTGTAGTTGTCACAGTGTATGGTTAAGTAAGTCTAAGGTATATGATTTTTATAGCTTTTTATGTTTTTGTCTCCTATGCTAACAAGGTGAAGGGTTGAGAAACTAATTACTAACTCTAACTAATGAACTAAGTCTAAATTACCTAGTGTCAGCATCCGTTCCCACTTACCGTACACACCCTGAACCGATGCAACNAACTTGTGTTTAGGTACAATGTTTGCTCAAATAAAGATCCGTTCACTTTAGGACTCCTACTGTGGGCACATGGAAAATATTCTATCTCTGGAGTGATCAATCTGCTAGAGTTTCCCTACTGTCTAGCCTAGGATGATGAAACAAGGGAGAGCCGCCTCTTATTTATAGATATGATGGCGCATAGTGATATCACGTACGCGATATCACGAGGGATGCGATATCTACGCAATACTAAGGCCCATGCAATATTGCGTCCCATCACACCCCCATGACTAAATGAAAACTTGTCCTCGAGTTCCTTACAATAATATCGGGAAGGTATGGGATTATTAACTTAAAATGAAACTAATGGGATGACATGTGAACGGATTATCATTACAAGACACAACAAAACTGGTGTTTATGACAACAAGGGTGAACACCTTATTACATTGACATCAGGCCTCATTTGGCAGCTTGAGAAAGAGAGAGAGAAAGAAGTGTTGCTGCTGCCAACGCCAAGATTGCACCTTTCGTTGTCCATCAGTAAGCGCACTATCGATCTTGCTCCTTGCATAGCTACTTCTAACACTGCTCTATTCCAAGTGTTCCTTCTAGATCCCCTCCGTTGTTGCATGATTGCCATCTGCACACACAACACAATCTTTTTTTAGCAAGGGTAAATAAATTTCAATGTAGTTGATACCTTGCTTCGGTGAAAAGGTCCATTGGCTGGGTTGTGGTATAGCTAATTACGGTCTAGAGATATATTAATGATGACTACCAAAGGTGTAGGGGTTAAGAAAAAAATTGAAAAAATCGGGGCTAGGAAAAAATTGAAAAAATCGGGCCACATACCCCCATTACTAATCACGAACCTCTGGTAGCGTTAGAGTGGAGAAAGAAAAGGAATAAGAACGACAGATAAAAAGGGACAACTATGACATCGATGAAATGGATGTCAAGATGGAAATGAACAAAATAAAATTAATTACAAAATGTTAAGGGAAAGAATTTAACTAGTGCACCAAATAGGAATGTCAGTGGATCCTCCCCAAAGTAGGCTCATGCCCTTAATGCCCTGACAAACCCACATTCAAAGAGTCTGTAGGCTCTAGGAATTTCCTTTGGAACAAGAGTTAAAGACTTAACCATAAGAGTTTACCAAAAAGAACACGATGTATCCACCAAAATATACACTAGTGATACAACCGACAATGAGGTGAATAATGGAGAGTAGGGTGGAGAGAAGAGAATGGAATAGAATCCCAAGAACAAGGTGGTGTACAGCCCCTTGTGTGTTTCATGATTAATGTGACTTAGCAAATCTCATTCCAACTCCAGCCTCAAACCAACCATATCCAGTGACTTCGCATCAATGGTCACCACCATTCCGTTGGTCACCACCACCATTCTAATGAAACAAATGAGGAGAGAATGGGAAGCGAGAAGGGCCTTAGTTAGAGAGAACGTTTTTAGTTCCATAACCAGTGCTTGTAGCCTAAGGAATTATTTTGTTTCAGGGGTGTGCTTTTAATTCTCACTTTTCTTTTCTTTTCTCTTTTCTTTTTTGTTTTTTGTTTTTGTTTTTGTGTTTTGTGGTTTTATGCGTGAGAACCACACCATGCAAAGACTTCTTATTTTTATTTGCTCAGCTTCCAATAATTGGGTAACGTCAAAACCGTAAGAAAACTCAAGAAGAAAACATCCAAGCACCCAAGAGAATGGCCAACCCAAATGCATCAAGTTCCCTTGAACTCACACCCTTTGCAATCCTTGAGTCCTTCCTTAGTTTGAGAAATGCCCAGTCACTGATTCGTTAAAGTTCTTATTAGAAAGGGACTGTACATTTCCAAGCCAAGAGAGATCATAGAAATTGGTGGATGGGTGGATGAAGTGAACTCATTGCCTGCCATATCAAAAGAACATACCTTAGTATCAACATCATAACTTTAAGGTAAAAACCAAACATTGGCAATCAATAAGAAAATAGTTCAGACCATCAAGAAGAACACTTATTGGGTGACAAACTTACAGGGTGGATCACACACACACACACAAAATGAAAAAGTATAACGATGTTGAAAAACAAAAACAAGAAAAGTTAAAGAAATTTGTAAAACAAAAATGTGTAAAACTAAAACTAAAAAGAACTGAGGGCCTCCAATGGTTAGCTTAGGTGGCCATCTCCCCCATGACTGAATTGCAAGGGAGAGATCTGAAATAATGAGTGACTATTTGAATTTCGTAAAAGTGTCCAACTTCTTTCCACTGATGTTTTTAGATTAAGGGGTGGAAGTTGTTGACACTCATACTCTAATGTATCTATGCCTCCATTGTTAACATGATTTGTTTCCTCAGTTTGTTTCATGCATATTGGTTTGCTCTTTCTAGTAGCTGTCAACCACGGGGCGTCCACTACTTGTGTGGTTGCTACATACAGGCACCTTTGAATTTGTGTTTCTTGGACACACTAATTACATGGGAGAGATGCTAAACATTCTTCCATGTCATCACCCTCTAAGTCACTGTATGTGATGCATGGAACTTTATTCTTCTCGATCCTTCCATAAATGTTTATCTTAGATATCTGCAAGGAAAGATCGCAGATCCCTAGGTACGCATCTACTGTACTTAGCCATGGCCTTCCCATTATAATTGGGAAGCCCCCATTGTTGCTGTTGACTTTAATCACCAGGAAATCAACTAGGTAGGACCAACCACACACCGTGGTAACAATGTCCTCCACCGATCCCAAGGGAATGGTGATGGACTGGTCTACCAGCTCTAGTTGAATATTGCTCTTCTTAAGTTGGGGTAGGTTCTAGGCTTGATACATTTCTCGTGGAATTAAGTTCACCTTGGAACCTGAGTCAAAAAGAGCCTTATGTGGTTTGTTCCTGTCGATTTGTAAATAGATTAAGGGACTCCCAGGGTCAGATAGTTTCCTAGGAAGGTGGCCTACCTTGATCCAGTCGGTTACGGTATGCGTTAACATAACCGTATGCATACATCTTTGTTGTTGGACTGAAGGGTGCTCCAAAGTGTTAGATGGTGGAGGAGTGTACCTAGACTCAACTACTTGTTGTTGTAAGAGCTTGTCTAGGCTTCTGGTTCTAAAGAAATGTCTTCTCTTTTTACAGTTGTCAAAACTAGCAGCGGGTTGAATGTTTACAACTCTCGTAGCATTACGTTGCTGCGGTTGAGTAGGGAGTTCCCCTTGCATTGTTGGAGTAGGTTGTATGGGAACTATAGGTGGAAGAGGTGTGGATGGAGTTGGAGGATGGTAAATATGTGGGGTACCTCTCGGAGGAGAAGGAGTCCTCCTAAAGTACTCTTGAACTTGGTAGTGACGTTGGGGAGTTGTGTGACTCATAGAGTCACTTGGAGAAATCGGCTGCTGCACATAATATCCATAACGATCAGGTTTCCGGTAAGGGTACTGTTGTGTCGATGGTGGCATCCCCCATGACTGTTGGTATTGCCACTGCTGATGCTGTCCGATGGGTTGTGGTGGAGTTCCACTTGGATAGTACGTTAACGGTTGGTGGAACTGCCTTGGGTTACCTTGGGGATAAGGTAACCTTCGGGGTGTTTGCCGTCGGTTGAGTCTTAGTTTAAGTGCATACACCACAGACTCCTGTAGATGTGAGACGATTGAACAACATCCCTTGGGATGATCATAATGGCAGATCTCACATCCACCGTCATCGTTTGTGTCTGAATCCACAACTTCATCGGAGATAGTAATTTTCCCCTTACCCTTGTTATGTGCAAGGCCTAAATTTCTTCTCTTTGTCTTATCTTTATGACTACTTTGTTCCTCCTTAGACTCCTCTACAATTTTCAAGACAGTTTCAAGTCTGGAGTCTAAGGAATTCTACAATTGATCCATCTTAGCCGATACTTCTGTTGTTAGTTTTTGAATCGGCAAGGTTTTTCTGTTCACCAACTCTTCGAGNTATGCGTAACCATGGCCCGGGCAACGATGTAACAATGCATAGTAGTGGCCCATGGTAGCATCCAAGGGTTAATGAGTACCTTGCTTCCATCCTTGGATCTACTTACGCAAGTTAGATACTTTGGAGTATGTTTGATATTTATCGTTGAAGAGTTCTAACATCGTACTCCACCTCCTGATGGTTTTCAGCTCTAAGGACCAGTACCAACTCTCTACTTCCTTAATGAGTGTCCTGGGAAACAACTTGAGTTTTTGCCACTCGTTCTCTATGTTTTGCAAGGCACAAGCATCATGGAATGCCTATAAATGATGTTGCGGATCAGCATTGTATCCCCCTTCAAAGCGTGGGATATTGTTCATGTCTAAACACTTGATCCGACTATCTTTTAAATGCCTTGTTGGGATTCTTACTGCCTCCGCTATGTCTAGCATACTTCAGGTGGCAAGTAGGGGCTCATCATGATCATCTCTTTCATGACACCTGTGATGTCTTCATTGCTCCCTACTTTCCCTTCGTTCATGCCCTTGTCCTCTCTCTCAACTTTCTCGCTGAGGTCTCTCATTTTTTCTACCTCTATCCTTACCGTTATGCTCTCTATGACTACGCCCAGAGGTGGAAGAAGAGGGTGAGTGATGTGAAGAAAGGGAAGAAGAAGGAGAACCATCACCATGACGATGCTTCTTACCTTCTCTTTGGCTGCTTCGGCCCCGATTGTGATGATGATCAAAGTGCTCGTCCTTGTTACGTGTTGTTGTTCCCTCAGTGAACAGCAGTTGTTCAAGAGGATCAAAACCAGGATTGTGTATTGTAGAGCATAGGTTTTGATACCCCACCTCCTCACTTTCGTTAGGAGGGAAAACATCTTTCGATAAAGAACCCATTATAATGAGTTCATCATCTCCTATTTCGCTAAGGACGTGCAGGCCTTTTCCCTTCAACAAGGTATGTTGGCTCTTCTGCCTTGAGTCCTTTAAACATTGTGTGGCTGTGGGATTGTAATCCCTCATGTAAAAATCTCCTATAATGTACTCAGCATAGAGTTGAGTCATGTCGATCTGTGCCAAAGCACGGAGAAGCATGTTGGGGACTGATCGATCTGGAGGTAACATGATGTTACCTTGCAAATCTCTCCAGTGCATTTATTCATCTTGATGGAGGATAAAAGTAAAATTAGAAATATACTCATCGGGATGAGTATATTCCACCCTATATTGTTGAGGAGTTGGCGGATTTAGGTTATGTGTTTTTGATTGCCGATTGTTCTTTGTATTATCCCTAGGTGGTGAGTTGCTTTTGTTAGAAGAAGACATTGTTATTTATCAGTGTGCTAATTACCGTTATATAAATTTTTTTTAATTAACCCGAAGGTTTGTTTAGGCTCCCAACGATGTGAGTGATATCCTATGTTCTATTCAGCACACAAACACTTAGTCCCTGGCAACGGCGCCAATGATGAGTGGCGAAATACCCCTACACTCAACCATATGAATACGAGCGTAGCACGCGCGATCCAGTCGAACTTCGTAGACTAAGTGCCTACATGCCCATCAAACACTTAGGGTTAATCATTTGTTGTCTTCCTTAACTTACTTGTAGTTGTCACGGTGTATGGTTAAGTAAGTCTGAGGTATATGATTTTTATAGCTTTTTATGTTTTTGTCTCCTATGCTAACAAGGTGAAGGGTTGAGAAACTAATTACTAACTCTAACTAATGAACTAAGTCGAAATTACCTAATGTCAGCATCCGTTACCACTTATCATACACACCCTGAACCAATGCAACCATGGTTACCAAATGCTAGTCGTTGCTGGGATCACCACGCGTAATGCACGTGCTCGAAGTGGTCGTACTAAGGCACTTAACTAGGAGAGAAGGGTTGAGAGAGAAAGCAGTAAATAACAGATAATAAATAACAAATAATAAATAATAGTAAATAAAATCCTAATTAGCCTATTCCATGCACTGCAAGGTTTATCCAAGAAGCTCATCTTTATTGTCGTACACAAACTTGTGTTTAGGTACAATGTTTGCTCGAATAAAGATCCATTCACTTTAGGACTCCTACTATGGGCACATGGAAAATATTCTATCTCTGGAGTGATCAATCTACTAGAGCTTCCCTATGGTCTAGCCTAGGATGATGAAACAAGGGAGAGCACCTCTTATTTATAGATATGACAACGCACCGTGATATCGCGCACTGCGGCCCATGCGATATCGCGTCCCATCAAAGTCTATTTTCTCTTAGACATAAAATTTTTTACTTGGTCTTATTTGTATTAGTTGTGGGATGTTCTGTCGAACTTTGCTTTTGATCAGAAAAAGATAGATCTTTTTGAAATAGAGATTTTTTCATCCTTAGCATACATTGATAATTAAGTTTGTGTCTTTTCCCTTTATTTCCTTGCTTGTGTTATTTCAACATGATATATATATAAATCTTCCCTCAAGTGCTTATGCCTTTCTTATTTATATATAAATCTTCCCTTGATTGCTTATGCCTTTCTTATTTATACAGACTTCACTGAAGCAAGAAGTACTTGTATTTCTACTATGAAGGATTGCAAATGATTAGAAATATTCATTATAGCAATGAAAATCTCTTTGAAAATGCTTTATGTTACTTGAAGATTTATTTAAATAGAGATTGGGCTCAATGCATATCTTTTGTGACTATGGCATGGCTATTGAGTTATACTCTGGGATGTTGTGTTTTATCCTTTTTGCTGTTGTGCAAAAAGAGGGAGAGTATTGTTATATTTGTATGATTCACTAACCCATTTTCTTAAGTTTTGAACATCACCAAAAAGGGGAAGATTGTCAACCTTTTGATGTGTCAAAACGTTAAGTAAAATGGAGTCAAAGGTTGCTTGTATTGTTGTGTGGTTGTTGTGTTTATTAGACCAAGATGGTTTAGACAAAAGGAGAGCTTAAAGAAAAAGGTCATCCACAAGGTCTTAAGTGAACATGCGAGAATTCTAAAAACATGGACAAGGATCAAATAACTCATAAGCAAAGTTGTCATCATTGAAGCCTAAAAAAGTACAAGGTTATGAACAAGGAATGAAGAATTCATCCTGCAAAGGAAGGTGAAGAAAGATGTCTCTAAGAAATAATAGACATCTTGACAAAATTGAAGGCGACATAGAAGAAGACATCTCTAAAAAATAACAAATGTCTTTCATCGGCAAAAATATCTTTTTCCAGACAAAATCGTCTTCATAGAATGTAGGCCAATTTTAGAAAGATGCCTTTCACTGGACAAAGATGTCTTTCACCAGACAAAGACATCTTTCCAGAATGGAGACCAAATGTAGAAAGACATCTCAACCATGAAGAAAACATCTTCCATGACTGTTAGCTAGCCATTTCACGAGTTTCAAGATGGATTTAAAAACATGGTGACTATAAGAAGACATCATTTTCATTGGAAAGTGTGCAACCTTTTGTATAATCATTATGTAATCATTTGATAATCATTGTTGCTTCTCATTGTACTATCTTTTGTTGGTTGTAAAGTGTGTTGTACCTCAAAGTACAAGGATCAACAGACTAAGCTACATTCTTTCCTTGTAATTGTTATTCTCCCTTGTTGCCTTGCAAGGTTGATATGATTCCTATGGGAAGGCATCTTGCTTGAGCTTGTTAGGATCTTGTGGGATTGAGTGTTGGTGTAGCACCACAACACTCTGAAGCGAAGCTCAAGATTGTAAAGGTTGTGGGATCCTAGAAACCATATACTAAGCTTCTCGAAACCTTGTAAGGTTGAGTGGATTTGTAGCATCAAATCACTTTGAAGTGGAGCTTAGTGCTTGTAAAGGGTGTGGTACCCTTCAAACGACTTTTGAGAGCAACAAAGTCTAGAGGTGTGCTTGTGAACTATTCTTTGGGTGTGGACTACCCAAGTTGGGGAGCCATGTTAAATTTGGTGTGTGTGCTTTATTCAAAGAATTTTAATTTGGGGAACTTATTCATCCCTCCCCCCTTCTAAGTTCAACGATCTACAATGATCTTTTTAGAATTTTATCATTTGAATTATTAGAGAGGAGGAGGTGAAGGAGGTGTTGGAACCTTGAAATACTTGTAATATAGGTAGAGCCCAAGATGTATAGTCTAGTAAGGTGTTAGCCTAGTGGTACAAGTCTTGGCCTAGTAACCTCATGTCACAGGCTCGATTTAACTAGGTAGCATTGAGTTATAAACTTCTATAAATATTGGAGTGTAACTATGTTTCAATTATTTCAAGTTCCAACACCCCTAAGATATATAGTCTAATTAGAACTTTATAACTAAGCATTGCCTACCGAAATTAAACTCATGACTTGAAGCTTTCAAATTAAGAGTCTAACTACTAGGCAACACGTCATTTCAATTAGCTGCATCCAAACTCAATCCTTAGTCTTACAACTTGAGAAATATTTCATTATTTGTTTACATAAATAGTGCATAGCTAAAGTATCCAAAATTTTTACATATTTTTTATTTTATAGAAATGGAAATTTTTATTATGTCCAAGAAATCACAAAGGATTTGTTGGATGGTTATAGAGACTTGATACATTTTCAAAGAAAGTTGAAAATGGCATTAATGTAATGCCCTAAAGAGGTAGGGTCAACTTGAAAGAAATTAATTAATGTATTATAGTTAATATTATAATTCATTTGAATTTGAGGCAAACATGGGTAAAATAAAAAGATATATATATATATATATTCAATGCTTTATTTACACAATTTGCAAATACACTTTTCTCTTGGTAAATTGATTCAACAACTTATCTTAACAAGGAAATGATAAACATAAATAGCTAAGAATATATACTTTTGAGTCCTGAATAACAAACCTCCTCTAATAAAATGCAAATAGAAATGCTTCTTTACATGTTCAACCAAAGTTTAATTAAGACTTTTTCCTTTATAGTCTCTTGGAAGAGCTTTTTGTTTAAAAGGATATCCTCCATTACAATATTCTATAAATTAAGCCATAATTTTCAAGTCCTAGCGGTCTATCCTCTATGGAATTGAGCCACATTACATTTGCATTAAATGACCCAATGGTTTTCAGGATATCTTTTTAGGTTTTCATCATTGCGCTTGATCTTGAAAAACATCCCTTCTAGGATAAAAAAAGGATCAAACCTTGCCCTCTTTTAAAAGCATCCTCTTGTTTTTCACTTTAACTAAAGACTTTCTACGAAGACCCTAGGTCATAGGTTCAATTATACAATGCAACATTGAGTTATAAACTTCTGTAAATCTTAGGGTGTACTTATTGATGAGTGGTGAGGTACCCCTACACTCAACCATATGAATACAAGTGTTTCACGCATGATTTAGTTGAATTCCAAGGACTAAGTGCCTATGCGCCTTTGTGGAACAAGGATGGGTTGGTTGATCGTTGTCATCTCAAGCTTACCTGTATGTCACAATTGTATGGTTAAGTAAGCTTGAGGCATATGATTTTTATAGCTTTTATGTTTTTATGTCCTACTGCTAATAAGGAAGGAGAGATAACTAAGTGACTAATTTAACTTAACTACTAATTAACTAGGCTTTAACTAATTCTAACACTAGCATTCGTTCTCACTTTTCATACACATCCTGAACTAGTGCAACACTACTGGGATTACCAAACGCTAATCGTTACTGGGTTACCAAGTGTTACATGCATGCTCAAAGTGATCGTACTGAGTGTAATTTAATGATTTGCTGAATTGATCAAAATGAATTACTATGCTAATAACAAAAATGTAAAGTGCATAAAATAAAATAAATGCATAAGAAAGTAAAATAAAAAAATGTGTAAGAAAAATAATCTCAAGTGGTGCAAGGATGAATCAAAGAGCTCGTCTTTATTACCATACACAAGGTGTGCTCAGGTACACAATGCTGGAATAAAAATCCATCCACACTTTGACCTCCTGCTACAGGCACTTGGAAAATACTCTAACTTTTAGACTATAAGAGTTTCGCTACTTCACTGCTACTAGACTTCTTTCTAATTGTGCACCTGGGCACTGTATTTATAAACTTGGGAGCAACTACTCTAATAATTAGAGTAACCACTCGAATAATTAGAATAACTGCTCCAATAATAACCACTCTAATAATTAAAGTAACTGCTCCAATAATAACCGCTCCAATAATAACCACTCTAATTATTAGAGTAACTGCTCCAATAATAACTGCTCCAATAATAACCACTCTAATTATTAGAGTAACTGCTCCAATAATCACTACTCTAATAATTAGAGCAATCACTCCAATAATAGCCACTCTAATTATTAGACTAACTGCTCCAATAATAACTGCTCTAATAATTAGAGTAACCACTTCATCATACTCCCATGACTGAATAAAAACTTGTCCTCGAGTTCCTTACAAAATATTAGGAAGGTATGAGATTATTAACTAATTGACAACTAACGATGGAATGGGATGACAAATTCAACATGCCCAATGAACGAATCAATAAGCATATTACAACATTAGTGTTCATGATCATTGTGGTGAACACTTGTACATAAATGACATCCAAGCCTTTATTTGCTAGCTTGTAGAGAAAGAGAGAGAAAGAAAATGAAGCATGTTACCACAAATGCTAAGATTGCGCCTTCCATTATTTATCCATAGCCATGCGACCAAACTTGCTCCTTTTGTAAATGCTCCAGTTCTAGTCCATCTTGAGTACTTCCTCCAAGCCTAGTCCATTGTTTGTATGATCACCGTTTGCACACACAACACAATCACAAATGAGCAAGGATAGATAAACCACAATGCAGTTGATACCTTGCCTCGATATGAAGTGCATTGGCTGAGTTGTGGTTATGGCAGAAATTAGTTTGGAGATTTATCATAGGTGACTGCCCAAGGTGTAGGGGTTAGGTAATTATTAAAATGGAGAAAATTAAAAAAATTTTGCCAGGGCCCCCACAACTAAGAGCAAACCTCCGGTAGCTATAAGATGGAAAAACATGAGGAACAAGAAAGATGAAAAATATCAACGGCAATGCCAATAAAATGGATGTCATGGATGGGGATGAAACAAGAAATGGTTGATTGCAAGAAATGCTTAAAGGAAAGAAGTTAATAATTTCATCAAAAAGAAATGCCAGTGGGTCCTCCCCAAAGCAAGCTCATGCCCTTTATGCCCTGACAAACCCACAAACTACAGAGTCCGTAGGCTCTAGGAATGTCATTTGGAAGCAAGAGTTAAAAACTTACCCACAAGAATTTGCCAAAGAAAAACAATGCATCAACCCAAAAATGGACGAATGATAAAACCAGCAATGAGGTGGAAAAATGGGAAGAAAGATGGAGCGGAGAGAATGGAATGAAATCCCAAGAACAAGGTTTTGTAAAGTCCCTTGTGTATTTCATGGTTAAGATAACTAAGTAGAACTCATCTCAAATCTAGACTCAAAAAAACCACATCCAGTGACCTCACATCAACACACTTGACCAATCCATCCACTTGAAGCAACAAGAATGCTTCCACAAAGAGTCACCACCATTCCAAGGAGAGCGAGATGGAGAAGTAGGAAGCGAGAAAGGGCCTTAATTAGAGGAAACCTTCAGGCAATGGGTAACATGTCTTTCTAGTTCCATAACCAGTGCTTGTAGCCCATATTTCTTTATTATGTCTAAGGGGTCTGCTTTGAATTCTCACACTTTTTTTTGTTTTTGTTTTTTTTTTTTGTTTTTTT
>MNCI01005835.1:798454-833366 GCA_015680685.1 Gnetum montanum
TGACAACCACACCATGCAAAGACTTATTTTTATTCACTCAGCTTCCCAATTTTTGAACAAATTCAAAATGGCAAAAAACCTAAGAAAAAGCATCCAAGAACCCAAGAGAATGACTAGCAAAAATGCATCAAATCCCCTTGAAGTCACACCCTTTTCATCCTTTGAGTCTTTCCTTAGTTTGAAAAGTACCTAGCCACTAATTCATTAAAAGTTTACTTCGAAAAAAGGGACTATACAGTTCCAAGCTAAAGGAGACCATAGAGTTGTATGGATGAGTGGACAGCATGGACTCATTGCCTATTTTACCAAAAGAACCATACCTTAATATCAGCATCATAATTCAAAGGTAAAAACCAAACATTAGCAATCAATATGATATAATTCAATCCACCATCATGAGCACTTATTGGATGACGAATAAAAGCAATCAAGCAAACAAAGAAATAGTAAAAATATAAATGATGGTATAAAACAAGAATAAGAAAAGTTGAAAGAATGTGTAAAACAAAAATTCAAAAATAATTGAGGGCCTATAACGATTAGCATAGGTGGCCATCTCCCCACGACTAAGTTGGAAGGAGGAGATCCAAAATAGTAAGCAAGGTTGTCCATCAACAGTGGTAGCATGTGTACTGGCTATCCTAAGCTCATGAAAAGGTTTAGTTTGTTGCACATTGACCAAAAGTTTCTTATCCAAGCTCTCAGGTGTCTATATTATCATGGCCCCTGAAGGAAAAGTTGCATAAATAATATAACGTCCTTTCCACAATGTTTGAAATTTAGTATGTTGTGGGACATGTGTGGGATTCCAGTAGAGAACCTTATCTTCTAGCTGATATTTAACTTTCCTAATTCTTAGGTCATGACTCTATTTATTGAAGGCCTTGTGCAATTTGTTAGATGACACGGTAGCTAATCAGTTTTCATCTAGCAAGTTAAGGGTTACTAACCATTGTTTCTGTGCTAGATCAAGGTCAAGGTTGAGGTCACATGCCGTGGATAGTGTACGAAGCTTAGTTTGAATGGGAGACGTTGGTAATTTACTATACACTAACTCATAAGGAGAGTAGCTTGTAGGGAGCTTCCATGTGGAGCGGTCTACCCAAAGAGCATCATTAAGTTTAGTGCTCCAGTCTCACCTAAACTTGCTAATGGTTCTTATCAATATCTTTGTAATCTCCCTGTTGGTGACTTCTGCTTGACCGTTTGCTTGGGGGTGGTATGGTGTAGTCAATTTATGCTCAACCCCTAAGCGTTGCATTAATTTCTGAAAAGTTGCACTTGTGAAGTGTGTACCATTGTCTAAAATAAGTGCACATGGCACACCAAACCTATTTATGATTTTTTGTTGAATAAATTGTGCAGCTATAGATGATTACAATCTTTAACAGTAGTTGCTTTAGCCCATTTTGTTAGGTAATCAACGGCAACAATAATATAAGCTTTTCCATTGGACATTGGTGTAATTGGCCCCATAAAATCAATTTTCCAAATGTCGAAGGGTTCTAACAGTTGAATCCATTGTTGCGGACCCTCCATTCTAGCAGTCATTCCCCCATCACGTTGATAGTACTCACAAGATTGGACAAAACGATGGGCATCCCGAAATAATATAGGCCAATAATATCCTGCAAGTAAGATCTTGATGGTCATTCGCCTCCCAGTGTAATGACCCCTACAAGGACCCTCATGAGCTTCTTGGAGAACTCACAGTTGATCTATATTGGGAACACACCATCAAACCAAGCCATCGGGACACACTTTGTAAAGGTGCCCATTGATCTCCATAAAGTACTTGACTTGGTGAAGAAACTATTGTTTCTTCTTAAGGTTTAACTCTTGTGGTGTTTATTGGGTGAGGAGATAGGTAAGAATGCTACTGTACTAGTTTGTCTCCATGGGTGATTGATTATTCACTACACTAGCAAAGAGGAATTTATCAGGGAAATGATCAGAAATTGGATACTCATCCTCTTTGTTGTCCCATCACAACTGAGATAAATGATTAGCAACTACATTCTTGATGCCCTTGCGATCGATCATCGTTAAATCGAACTCTTGTAAGATTACAAGCCATTGTATGATACAAGGGCTTACCATTGGCTTATTCATGAGGAACCTTATTGCACTATGAATAGTATGTATATATACTTTATATCCCAATACATAGTGTCTAAACTTTTCTAGTGCAAACACTACAGCCATTAATTCTTTCTCTGTGGTAGTGTAGTTAAGTTGTGCACTAGTGATACTTCTACTTGCATAGTGGATGTAATAAGGATGCTTCTGGTTATCTAACTATGTAAGTACAACTCCTAAAGAATAGTTGGACACGTCAGTCATGATATGGAATGGTTTGGACTAGTCAGGAGCTTGTAGAATGGGTGTTTCTACTAGCTTCTGTTTCAGAGTTTGGAAAGCTAATTTCCATTCCTTGGTCCACTCGAGAGGTACGTCCTTTTTTGTTAATTCCACCAATGGTTTGGCAACCTTTGAAAAGTTCTCAATAAATCTCCTATAGTAGCCAGTATGTCCAAGGAATGACTAAATATCTTTGACAGTTTTCAGTTGACGAGTAATTCCTTGGATAATTTTAATTTTCTTAGGGTCTACCTCTATCCCTGTTTGTGAGATTTTGTGCCCTAGTACTATGCCTTCTTAGACCATCAAATGGCTTTTTTTCTAGTTAAGCCTCAAATTGTTTTCTATACATCTTTTTAACACTTGCTCTAACCAGTCCAAGGCTTAATCAAAGTTTGCTCCATAAGTGGAGAAGTCATCCATAAAGACCTCCATGTCATTCCCTATTTGCTATTGGAATATGCTTAGAACTAGTCGTTGAAATGTTGTAGGGGCATTGCACAAGCCAAAAAACATTTGTTTGTATGCGAATGTTCCCCAAGGACTGGTAAACATAGTCTTGGCTTGATCTTCTGGGGTTATTTGTATTTGGTTATATCTGCTATATCCATCCAAAAAACTATAATAGCGATGCCCTACAGTGGTGTTTAAGACTTGGTTGACAAATGGCAATGGAAAGTGATCTTTGAATGTTGTCATATTTAGTAGCTTGAAATCTATGCACATCCTCTATTTGCCTCCCTTTTTAGGCACAATAACTAAGGGACTAGCCCATTCACTATCAGCAATCAGGTATATGAACCTAGCCTTAAGAAGCTGTTCGATTTCTTCCTTAACTACTTGCTTTAGCTTAGGGTTCAATCGCCTTTGCGATTGTCTTCGAGGCTTCATGGAGGGGTCAGTGTAAATTCTATGTTGGCATATCCTAGGATCTATTCTAGTTAATTTAGGATATGACTAAGCGAAGGCTTTCGACGATTTATTTATTACCTTCAAAAAATTTTCTTTTTGTTGAGAAGCAAGCTTAGCATTGATAATTACCAATTTTCCATTTTGAATAAACATGTATTTCATACCGGTGGGCAATGGTTTTAGCTCGAGTGGCTCCTACTTAAATTTCTCAGGGATTTCCAACTTCCCCCAGTTGATATTTTCAAGGTTAAGACTTGGAAGTTGGCAGTGGACTTGCTCTAATGCATCTATGCTATCGATGTAAGCACAAGTCAAACCCTCAATTGGTTCCATGTATATGAGTGAACTACTTTCTTGATCAGTTGTTAGCCACTGGGTGCCTTCCTGTTGTGTGGCTGCTGCATACAGGAATCTTTGTATGTTGATCACTTGTGCACACTGATTGCATGCAGGCAACATTAAACTTTACACAAACCATGACCTCTACACACAACTACACCCTATGTCATTGTATGCGATGCACAGAACTTTCTTCTTCTCAATCTTTCCTAATGCATTTTTCTTTAATATTTCTAGGGAGAGATCATAGATTCCTAGGCATGTGTTGATGGTGCTTAGCCATGCTCTTCCCATTATGATCGGGAAGTCCCCCTTATTGTTGTTTACCTAAATCACTAGGAAGTTAGTTGGGTACGACTGCCCACAAACAGTGGTAATAAGGTCTTCCATCAGTCCTAATGGGACAGTGATGGACTAGTCAACCAACTTTAGATGGATGTTGCTCTTTTTCAATGGAGGTAGGTTCTAGGCCTTGTACATTTTTTGAGAAATCAAGTTGACACCGGAACCTGAATC
Organism: Gnetum montanum; assembly: GCA_015680685.1. Taxonomy (NCBI): domain Eukaryota; kingdom Viridiplantae; phylum Streptophyta; class Gnetopsida; order Gnetales; family Gnetaceae; genus Gnetum; species Gnetum montanum. Next base: position 802,583 of record MNCI01005835.1, read on the forward strand.
TAAAAGAGCCTTGCATAGCGCATTTTCAGCAATTTGTAAGTATATCGAAGGACTTCTAGGATTAGAGAATTTCCTGGGAAGGTGGCCAGCTTTGATCTAATCAGTGACGACATGTGTTAGCATGACTGTATGCGTTGAGTGCAGTGATTGGGTTGAAGGCAGCTTCGAAGTTTTGACAAGGGCTTGTGATTGTAAGGGCTTAGTTGGTCTATTGGTTCTAAAGAAAGGTCTTTTCTTCATGTGGTTGTTGGAAGCAACAGTAGGTTGAGAGTTGACAGCCCTTGTAGCATTATGTTGTTTTGGCTGGGTAGGGATTTCACCCTACATAGCTGGAGCAAGTGGTAGTGGAGCTATTGGTGGAAGAGATGCGGTCAGATGAGAAGGATGATATGCTTGCAGAATATCGCCCCTAGAAGAGGGAGTTCCATAATACTCATGGGCTTGGTAGTAAGGTTGAGGAGTGGTGTGACCAATAGAGTCATGTGGGGAGATTGGCTATTGCATGTAATACCCATACATGTCAAGTTGCCAATAAGGATATTATTGCCTTGGTGGTGGCATTCCTCATGATTGTGGGTGCTTCCATTGTTGATATTGCTCAATCAGTTGTGGTGGAGTTCCACTGAGATAATATGTTAAGGTTTGGTGGAATTGCCTTGGGTTACCTTGAGGATAAGGTAACATTTGGGGTGTCTGCCTTTTATTTAATCATGGGTTGAGTGCACACACCCCAAACTCCTACAGATGTGAGATTACAGGGCAACATCCCTTAGGATGGTCATATTGACATATCTCACATCCACTATCATTGTCTGTTTCCGAATTCACAACCTCTTTAATGATGGAAACTTTGCCCTTACCCTTGCTACGTGCATGTTCAACCTCTTTCTTTTTTCTTTTCTCACTACCTTGCTCTCTAGACTCCTATACTATTTTAAGAACAATTTGAAATCTATTGTTTAGAGAATCCCACATTTGGTCTACCTTTGCCAAAACTTTTGATGTCATCTTTTGGATAGGCAAAGTTTTCCTATTCACCATCTCTTCAAGTGGTGACTCTTCTTCATCCTCACAAAATCTTACTCTCCTCTTTCTGAGGGAAGGATCTCGGTTATACTCTTATGACTTTCTTTCTTCCGTAGCTCACCTTCTTCCTTAGCAACTTGCTCCTATAGTCTTTGGATTTGATGGAACCTAAGCTCGGATAGTCTTCCTTGGGCATACATCCTAAGGGTTCTTCTCGTTTCATGCCTAAGCCCATCTATGAGATGGCGCAGTTAATCCCTTTACGAATAACCATGGCCAAGATAACGATGTAACAGTGCATAGTATCGGCCCATGATAACATCCAAGGGTTCATGTCCTCCTTGTTTCCAACCTTGGATTTGCTTTCGCAGGTGGGACACTCAAGAGTACATTTGGTACTTATCGTTGAATAATTCTAACATAATACTCCATCTACGAATAGATTCTGGTTCTAAAGATCGGTACTAGCTTTCTACTTCTTTAACTAGTGTCCGCGGGAACAACTTAAGTTTTTTCCATTCATTATCTATGTTTTGTAAGGCACACGCATCATGGAATGCTTGTAAATGATTCTGAGGATTAGCATTGTATCCCCCTTCAAATCGTGGGATATTGTTCATATCTAATCTCTTGATCCTACTATCTTTCTAGTGCCTTGTTGGAATTCTAACAGCCTCAGTTATGTCTAACATACTTCGAGTAGCGAGTAGGGGTTCATCGTGATTGTCTTGTCCATGGTGTCTATGATGCTTATGTTGTTCCCTACTCTCCCTTCTTCTATGTCGTGACTCTCTAGAGTGCCCTCATCCCCTTTCTTAGTTGTTTCGTCTATGACTTCCACTTTGCCTACCTTTATCCCCATGGTTTTTTTCTTTATGATCATGTCCAAATATTGAAGGAGAGGGTGAAGGAGATGATGAAGGTGAAGAAGAAGGAGAACCGTCACCATGACAGTGTTTGCTACCTTCTATGCTACGGTCTTAGCCCCGATCGCGATTGTGATCAGAATGTCCACCTTTATCATGAATTTGTGTCCCTTTTTCGGATCCTTTGTGTCGGTGGGTATCAGAACTTGGGTTATGAATAGTGGAATGAAGGTTTTGATACACAACCCCTTGGCCAAAGTCAAGGGGAGGAACATCGTTGTGTGGGCGATTGCTTGAGGTAGGTTCACCACCCTCATTTTCACTTAAGACATGTGGGGCATCCTGGGACCACTTATCCTTCAAAGACTTATGATGTCTCTCATGTTGCACGTCCCTTTGAAGTTGTGCCTTTGTGGGATGGTATTCTCTTGAGTCATGGTCTTGCACGACGTATTCTGCGTGTAAGCGCGGCATGCCAATTCGAGTGAGAGCACGAAGAAGCATGCTCAGGACTGAATGATCGGGAGGTAACACTATGTTACCTTTTAAGTCTCGCCAACATAGTTGTTCGTCTTAATGGAGGATAAAGGTGAAGTCTGGTATATACTCATCGGGATGAATATATACCACTTGAACTTGTTGAGGGACTAGCGGATCAATGTCATGTGTATTACATCACCGATTGTTTCTTGTTTCAGACCTAGGCAGTGAGGCGCTTTCATATGAAGAAGGAGACATACTTGTTTGTTCAGTGTGCAATGTATTCTTGTTTATTATTTTCTCAATCAACCCTAAGGGTTTGTTCCAATGATGTGAATGATTTCCTATGTTTTAGTTAGCGTACAAACAACTAAGTCCCCGGCAACGGCACCAATGATGAGCAGCGAGGTACCCCTATGCTCAACCATACGAATATGAGCGTTTCACGCACAATCCGGTCAAATTCCAAGGACTAAGTGCCTATGTGCCTTTGTGGAACAAGGACAGGTTGGTTGATTGTTGTCTTCCCAAGCTTACCTATATGTCACGATTGTATGGTTAAGTAAGCTTGAGGCATATGATTTTTATAGCTTTTATGTTTTTATGTCCTGCTACTAATAAGGAAGGAGAGAGATAACTAAGTGATTAATTTAACTTAACTACTGATTAACTAGGCTTTAACTAATCCTAACACTCGCATCTGTTCTCACTTTCCGTACACATCTTGAACCAGTGCAACACTACTGGGATTACCAAACGCTAATCGTTACTGGGTTACCAAGTGTTACATGCATGTTCGAAGTGATCGTATTGAGTGTAATTTAATGATTTGCTAAATTGATCAAAATGAATTGCTATGTTAATAACAAAATGTAAAGTGCATAAAATAAAATAAAATAAAATAAATGCATAAGAAAATAAAATAAAAGACATGTGTAAGAAAATAAATCTCAAGTGCTGCAAGGAGCTCGTCTTTATTGCCGTACACAAGGTGTGCTCAGGTACACAATGCTCGAATAAAGATCCGTCCACACTTTGACCTCTTGCTGCAGGCACTTGGAAAATACTCTAACTTTTAGACTACAAGAGTTTCGCTACTTGACTGCTACCAGACTTTTTTCCAATTGTGTGCTTGAGCACTGTATTTATAGACTTGGGAGCAACTACTCTAATAATTAGAGTAACCGCTCAAATAATTAGAATAACTGCTCCAATAATAACCACTCTAATTATTAGAGTAACCATTCCAATAATAACCGCTCTGATAATTAAAGTAACCGCTCCAATAATAACCACTCTAATTATTAGAGTAATCGCTTCAATAATAACCGCTCTAATTATTAGAGTAATCGCTCCAATAATAATCGCTTTAATTATTAGAGTAACCGCTCCAATAATAACCGCTCTAATAATTAGAGTAATCACTCCAATAATAACCGCTCTAATTATTAGAGTAACTTTTCCAATAATAATCGCTCTAATAATTAGAGTAATTGCTTCATCACTTATATTCACTTATTTCAGGTTTCAACATCCCACTTTAACTACAAACTGTCTACGAACAAAGAAGAAAAAAATGATGTATACATTCAGGTTGTAAGTTAAGTGTGAATTGTTGAATGATATCACATTGAGTAGACAAAGGGAGAACATTAAATAGAAAATCTCCATGATAAATCATATTACATGGAAATTCCCAAATGACATAAAGTATAAGGGGGGGTTACAACTAGATGACTATATTATCTTCTTGACATATAGCAAACATAAAGCTTTTGTATTTCATATTATCTATTATATTAACCTTGTAACTTGAAGTTTCCAAATCAATATTAGACCTTTCTATATACCTTGAAAAACATATAATTAACAATGAAATGTTAGCCTAGTGGTAAGGGTAACCCCACGTCACATGTTTGATTCTACAAGATAGCACCAAATTATAAATTAACAAAAATTGAGGTTGAATAGATACAAATAAAAAAAAAATTCAGTTTGAGTTTCATAATTAAAAATTTTAAAATTACACCCTGCAATAAAGAGACGAGTTTAGAAAAGGGCGCCTAGCCTTTCCTCCAAAATCGATAATTTCATTAACCTTGGTAAATGACGTCATTTCGTGCCTTAGCGCACATGCGAGCTGCACTGCGGGAAAACAAATCTAATCCAACTTAGATGCCATGGAATAAGGATAAGTATGAGTCTCGAGCTTTCGATGACAAAGGTTTCTGAATTAGGCCATCAATCTGCCATTTTTGCTGCAAATCTCGTGCTTCTTTTTGTTGAGAATATTTCACAGGTTCGTTTCTTTCTGTAGCTGTTTAGGTAAATATTTGCGGTCTTTGTCCTTCCCTGCAGTAATTTCGTTTTCGGCGAAATGTTGCTGTCCGTAGCTTTAATGATCTCGTTCTGGATCGTTCCCTCTTTAAGTGGAGGTTCGAATGCGGTTAATCTTATAGCAAGTGACGAATGCTTTGATTTGTATTTTGCTGTTGGATGCGAGGGTTTGAATGCTTTATTGGTTAGTTTCAAACGACACTCGCCTTCTTTGTACTAGATGAATTTGCGATGAGTGTTGCCTCTGTTTATAGATTTTTTAAAATGTTCTTCTTTTTCTTTTTGGCTTTTCTTTTGGATGAAGTAGAAGTGTTCTTCATCCGCTTTTTGGTGCTATCTTAGAGGTTGCGCGAATTCTGAAGGAACCAAGAATTAAAAGATTTAGAACATGAAACAGATTATGTTGGAATTGAAATGTATACACACGCATATACATACAGACACAGACACGAACTTTCACTAGTACGCGCGCACGTTTGCTTTTGGTTTTATTGGGAAAAATTGGGTGCAGGGTATGTGAAACAGGATATGCTCTCGTGATATAGCTGCGCTTTGTATTAAGTTTAATCATCTTAAGATTTACTTTGAAAAGTTCTGCGTTTTAGTGCATTTAAATATTAAGAAATTCAAGCACTTTTGAAATTTGTTCGCCTCTCTAATGGTTTGGTAATTATTACACAAATTGAACATTTAAAGAAAATTGGTGAAAACATATGTGTTAAGTACTGCAAGTTTAATCACATGCGGAAATTGTTACGTGAGTTTAGCATTTGAGGTGTGTGATCGGTTTATCTCCATCTAAAAATCTCTTGCGTTCATGGACTTATAATGAATTTCTGGGGTTTTATTTTCTTCGTGCAGGTACAAGATAGAAATGGCAGAAAATGAAGATTACATAGATATGTCAATTTCCTCAGAGGATGAAGAGCATGTACATACCGAAGAGCACCGTGAAAATGAAGAGTGTAATGGTCTTGAGGTTAAGAATTACTCTAGTCAGACTAAGACTGACAAAGATGAATATGGTAGCGACGTTAGCAAAGTTATGCATTCAAATGATATTGAAGTGCATGTAGATGATCAAATCCATGACGCTGAAAAAACTCTGGAACCAGTTGCCAAAGCCACAGATCAAGGTTGGTGCATTGATAATTATTACATTCCTGGTTTATGTTTTAATTCACTTCGACTAATGCACATGCCCAGCTGAAAATGTGATTTGGTGCTACAAAATATTTCTTTTGTTCTGAAAATGTGCAAATGTGACCCATTAAATGAAAATAAATTCACAGGTGCTGAAAGCCCCCATATATTAATCAAACCTGAGGCAAGAAAGACTGATGTAAGCTGTATCCTTTCATATTTGTTAATTTCCCAGAAATTTTAACTTTTCGAGCATTTAATTATTTTTATCCACTGAAGTATTCTAAATTTCCATGAAATATAGCTTCTCATTTCGGAATGTGAGAAACAGCATTTTCAAAAGACCTTTTATTAATAATTCAAAAATATTTGAGGCATTTTCATTCTGCATCCATTCAAAAGAAAATACTTAGAAAGCAGCCTTGGGTTACTTGACATGTTTGAATAGCTCGATCAGGTAATAAACGAGCTCGTTTATCATATGTGGATGATCAGCCGTATGTTCAGATCATTTATAATCATTTGTCAAGGTAAGAGTTGTTTATTAAGTTAGCATGTTTGTTATTTTTCATAATAATATTATAAAAATATGTTTTGGTACATAGCGATATACCAATGGTTGCATGTTTTATCTGAATTAGGGAAAGCAAAAAGAAACTGACTGAGCTGTTGCAGAAGTGGTCTGAATGGCATTCACATCAGGAGGTCTGTTCCAATGTTTTTAAGTTTATGTTTGTGCTAATTTTCTTAAGCATCATTTGGTTTTTATTTTATCTGGTTTCTGATGCTTTGGATATTTCCTTCTTAGTAAAAAATCCAGATATTTTTTGGTCGCTGTTAATGGCAACCATTTAAGGATGTCTGTGATTTCAATGTTTGTCGACTGATTTATTAACTTGTGTTTTTGGCCAGTAATTCCTAACTATGTTTTAAATTTAGAATGGTCTATCTTTTTGCTTAAAGAATCTCATCCTATTCCCACCGATGGGAATTCATATAAATATGAAATGTTTTGCCTGTCCTCTGAACGGAAAGATGGTTATTCAAATTGTTGGTTGGTCATTGTTCAAAAATATATTATTTCCAACAATGTGTTTTAATTGCATGCCAAATTATTTTTAGCCTATGCTTTTGATAGTTAATCTTGTTATGGTTAAATATCTAAAATGACCTATTCTTTTTGCTTAAAGAATCTTATCCTAATTCTAGAATGGGAATTGATATTAATATGTTGTGTTATTGAGGACTTTATTGAGAACATGAGCGGGAAAACGAAGAGCATGGAGCACATGAGTGGGGGTGCATCGGAGGTCAGCAATTTCACTAGTGATGGCAGGGGCCTTGCAATTGGTGGGTTAGGGCAAGGATTGAGAGAAAAGGGGGGGGGGGGGGGGGGGGGGGTGTGTGTGCTTGGGGTGGAAGGAGGTTGAAGGGATGATAGGAGATGGCGTGGCTGGGAGTAAGAAGGGACCAGAGAATGGGGCTTTGGCGGAGAGGAACGGTTTGAGGTGTGCTCTTGGGATGGTAGTACTATGCACCTTAAGGTGGGTTGTTCGCTGGAGAAGGTGGTGAGGGTTCTGGGGATGAGCTTGTTGGGCAAGTTCATGTTGGAAGGTGTGTGTCCAAGGATTGGAGAATGTGCAGGTGTGGAGCCTTGTAGACGAGAGGTTGCTCTTCGTCTTCCAAATGGAGGTCGATAGAGAGAGGGTGCTGTTTGTTTTGGGGGGGGGGGGGGGGGGGGTTTTGTTGTTGGGGGGGGGGGGTGCTGTGGTTCTACGAGGCCTGAGGTATGGCTCTTGCATTGTGGAAGCAGGGAGCCTATTGGGATTCAAATTTTTTTCATCGGGCATCATTGTTGCAATGGAAGGGTTGGAATTTGCAGATGGTCTCGTGCAAGAGGGTTAGCTATTTGGTCAAAGGTTCCGACCACACTGGTGGATGACTCCAATTGGAGTCAGATGATTCACATGGTCCAACACAACTTTTGGCTGATGAATGTTTACGGGGTGTAGAATTGGGAGGCACGGGTGCAAGAGTTGAGGTTGATGGCATGGTTGGTACCTAACATTGGTAGGTTGGGTGCCTATTGGGGATTTTAAGCAACGTCTACACTCATGGGAAAAGATAGGGGGGATAGTGCAGATCCCCTGGGGCCATGGAATGTGCAAACTTTATCTGGGACCACAATCTGGTGGACTTGGACATTGAGGGGTGTAGATTTACTTGGAGTAATAGGAGAAGTGGGTATGATTGCATTCAGTCTTGGATTGACTGAGTTTGGGTGAGTACAAGGTTGTTGCTGGAATTTGATGTTCAAGCAGAGGGCAAAGAGTGATAGGTGTCAGATCATAGGTACAGTTTGTATAAGTTTTGGTTTGTCTGGGGTTAGGCCCCTGGGTCGTTTCGATTTTGAGCATACTTGGTTGGACAAGCCATTGGTGTAGGTCATTTGGCAGAATTATTTAGGGGATTAGGAACCCAGGGATTTTCTGAAAAAGGGCCTCAAGTTGCTGAAACAATAGATCAGAGTTAGAGTGTCGAAGGACAAATATCGCTTCAGGGCTTATAGGAAGCAGTTGTAGGGTAGGTTGTGGGAAATTCTAGGTTTGTAGGAAGTTGAAGTGAACTTGGGGGATGAGGAGAGAGACGTGCTGAGCAAACTACAGGAGCTGGACAAGGAGGAGGAAGGCTATTGGTGGTAGCGGTCTTGGGTTTCTTGGCTACGGGAAGGAGATTAGAACACACGTTTCTTCTTTACCATGGCCAAAGGACAAAGGGCAACGAAGATGAAAATTCAGAGTATGCTCAAGGGCGTAGTGGGTGAAGGGTCGAATAGAGGCATGCAGGGTTTGGAGGAGGTGCACAAATATTAGGAGGATATTTGCCGAAGGAGAGATTTGGAGCAAATTTTTGTTCTGGTGCAGTGAGTCTTGTTTGAGGTGCATAATCAACATCTGATACAATCTTTTTCTAGATTGGAGCTAATTACAGTGATGAGGTCGATGTAGACCAATAAGGCATTGATATCAGATGGGTGGACTATTGAATTCTTTTGGGCGTTTGAGGATATTCTAGGGGAAAATCTGTTAGATGCTTTTAATTGTATGCTCAATTGGCAACAAGTTTGAAAAGAGATCAATTGTTCGTGGATTGTTCTTTTGCCCGAGGTGTTGCATTTGATCTCACTGGCCCACTTTAGACTCATTGGTGTGTGTAATACTTTGTTGTGATTGTTTTCCAAAGTGCTTGTTGGTTGTTTGGCACTTTTGATGATGAAATTGGTGGGAGAACAATAGGCCGGGTTTGTTAAAGGTTGATTTTTGCAGGATTAGGTCCTCTTGTAGGAGATCTTGCACCTATTCAAGCGGGCCAAGTTTCCTAGAATGTGTATAAAGCTGGACATAATTAAAGCATATGATACAATGAGTTGGGCAGTGTTTAGAGAGATCATGCTGCTTAATGGCTTTGACCCCAAGTTTGTTAATTTGTGCATTCAAATGCAAAGTTCTAGTCGGTATTCTTTTGATATAGACAAGAGGCTGTGGGGGTTCCAAGCGTCGGAGAGAGGGTTGAGATAGGAAGACCCTTTGTTGCCGCTGCTGTTTATTTTGGCTACGGATATGTTGTAGAGCTATTGTATTGTTGAAGGGATGCAGGGGCTAAACATTGAAGGGGTCCACTACCTGATGACACATTATGTTGATGATACGATCCTGTTTGCTAGGGTAGCTGTTCCTTAAGTTGTGGCATTGAGGAGGGTGCTTGAAAGAATGCAAGTTGGGGCTTGAAATTAACAAGGGGAAGTTGGCTATGCACTTGACAAAAGCAATGGGAATTGTGGGGGAAGGATTGTGTAGCTGTTGGGGATTGTGCTGGGTAGGTTGTAGGACTCATATTTGGGGATGCCAATTTTTGAATGGTAGTTGAAGAGGGCATGGTCGGGGCTTGTGGAAAGGTTGCAGGCAAAAACCACTCATTGGGCCACCTGGTTTCTATCCCGGAAAGGGAAAATGATGTTGGCATCGATGGTGCTCATGGCTACAGCTAGATTTGCAGCTTCGATGGCTGTCCCGCCAACCAGGGTTATGCAGAAGATTGACCAGATCATTTGGCAGTTTGTTTGGTTTGGTGGCAAAGGGGTAAATAAGCTTCACTTGTTGTGCTAGGCCTGGACAATGTGCTTGAAGTTAGTGGGGGGAATTGGGCTACTATCATTCCAAGATGAGGTTATGCTGAGAATGCAAACGTTAGTTAATAGGTTTATGGCCCAGGAGGATGGGCCGGCTCGGTGGGTAAGGCTACTAAGGTAGAAATACCACTATTGGGAGGCTGATGCGAGGAGCTCACAATTATGGAAGAATATATGCAAACATTTTAGAGAAATGGAGGCCAAGGAACTGCTAGGAAAGCCTCCTAAGGAGGTGATTAAGGTTATTCACCCGTCAGCGGAGGGATGGAATAAGGTATGGCAGGGCAGTCTGCTTGAGAAGGTCAAAGCTTTTAGATGGCTTTGGCTGTTCAAGTCTTTTGAGGGAGCGGGGGATGAATATAAGCGACATCCGCCCACTTTGTGCTATGGAGCCTGAGACATCAGAACACTTTATATATGGATGTAGATATATGTAGGAGGTTTGGAGGAAGGCCAAAGTAGTACCCATAATAATAGTTAATGGAGATTTTGAAGTGCTTGTGATCTTATGGGTGGGATGGAAAGGTAGGAATCACCTTATTTTTTGTGGGCAAAGGCTACCCATGCCTTCGGCTATTACTAGGGCTGAGTTTCACTTGTGGGTTGAAGGAGTCCAAAGTATGGGGTAGGGGTTGTTATTTGAGCTTGCCTATATGGAATTCGCGGAAAACATGGAGCTTTGGGCTTTAATTGAGAGATTGGACTGGGTTGCCATGCTAAAATGTATTGAGGGGGAGCCGGGGATGCCTACGGCAAGCTTCTTCGACAATTGTTGGGGGATGAAACGCGGTTCTGAGGACGACGGATTAGGATGACTGAGGAGGTGTTGGTGGAGGTGCTGGGAGTCTTGGTAGAGGGGGAGATTATTGTGTTGGCGTTCCACACCTAGATGTACGTTGTTGAATTTTTCAGGGGTGCAGTCATGTGGATGGGCAACGGGCACATTCGTAGGTCAATGCTGGATGACATCTGGCAGAACGTGCCGGTGTTTGTTGAATGATATTTTGTGTAGTTTGGGTACCCACACAAGCTTGTGGTTGTCCATTTCACTTTTTTGTGATGCCTGAGGCATGGAATCTGGCTTAACCTTCCTCGATTTTTTTTGGATTTGCTGGAACGACAACGGCCATGGCGGCATTTGGGGGTTATTTTGGCACTTTGGAGGTTGGGGTGGATGGATATTCCTAGGTTGTAGCTGGAACCTTGATTTGTTTACCAGAGGTCGAGCAGGCGGGTCATGCATAGGCCTTAGTTGCAGACAGCGGAGGGTTTAGAGGAGGTGGGGAGGAGCAGGGCTTCCTTAGGTCCTGGATAGGAAGAGTAGCCTAGGTTGTTGTGAGCTGTTGGATTGGAGCGGCAACGAGATCCTTCTGAAATTTAGGAGGGAATTGATGAGGCATGCCAGGTCATGGCGGAACACACGTGGCAAGAAGAGAGGGTGGCATGGCTGTCTTGACGGTAGGGAACGTAGGAGGAGATGTAGAGGGAGGTAGATAGTGAAAGGGTTTGGGACCTGCAATGGATCGAGGATATGCTAAAGGGCCACAATGTGTAATTAATGTGGCTCATGACAGAGAATAGACAGTGGTTGAAGAAGGGTTGGGTGTAGGAGGCCTGGAGATTGCTGGCCGTGACACCACAGGTGGTAGAGGAGGTGGAAGCTTCTCAGAGTTCAGTTGCTGAGAGAGTGTCAAAGGGATGATGTTCATGTAGTGGTGTAGAGGGATTCATGGGTGCTAGGTCGGATGAGTTGGGTCCTGTGGCTGGGTGATGATTTTGCGGCCTCATTGGAAATAGCGGTTGGGTGGCATAGGGCTTGGAGGGTGGCCAGGGTCCTGCGGCTGGTTTTTTTTGTACGCTGGGGGACAGACGGGTTGTGGAATGTCATCTTGTTAGCTTGATTTGAATGGGGCTGAATGTGTTGGCCTGGGCTATACATCCTTGTACATAATTTTTTTTTGGATTAATCTATCTCAAATTTTTGTCCAAGAAAACAAATGCTGTGTTATTCCTTTCCTTTGAAATCAAAGTTGGTTATTCACATTGTTGCTTGATCATTATTTTCTTTCTGAAATGCATATATTTGTAGTGGCTCTTTTCAAATGTTGATGCATGTTCTGATTACTGTATTTTTTAATTTCTTGTATACTGCTGTAGAATTTGCACCAAGAGCCATTAGAGAGTGGCGATGAAATATTTTTTCCTGCATTGCAAGTTGGTCAAGGAAATGGCACGTTGCTGGTAAGGGGCTTTTAAAAGTGTTTTCTTTGTTCCACTTTAGTATTCTTTGTTTGGTTGAAATGCACCTTTGATCAGATTTAAACCCTTAGTGATTTCCGGGGACATAATAAAAATTTCCAGTTTACCTTTCATAAACAGTGCCTTTCCTTCAGTTATTTCTAGAACAGACACCTTGCTAACTACTGGTTGAATAGATGAGATGTCCACATGCAATTATGATATTTGAACACCTGAATATTTGTTGCGTATGTTTTGTGAAACAGCATCACATGTTTATTGAGATGTTCTAGGCATTTGATTCTGATTGACATTTTTATTTTCGTGCATTTAAATGCTGTTAAAGGTTTGGTCGTGCATTATTTGAACTCTGATGTTGGTGTTTCTTTCAATCATTTGCAGACATTTTGGATAGACAAACCATCAAATCAAGCAAGTAAGGAAAATGTAACTGTGCAAGCAGATGAAGGAAGTGTTCCTTACTATGATCGTGCTTGCTTGGCTCCTTTGGCAATTCATGATGATGATTTAAATTCTGAATGGTACAGTTGGAGTTTCTGCTGTTTTTTTTTTTAAATCTAATAGATGATTGTGCTTTTAGGACAGGTCTGTTTTGTTCAATAAGATTTTTTGTTCAGTGGATTACATTTTATGATTTATTTTTAACTAAGAGTGTCTTCAAGTGAATAATTGAAATTGTGATTTCCATTTCTAATTTTGAGTAAACTAGTATGTTTCCAGATCATGTTCCTTGCTTGATGCCTAAGATCTCAAGGAATTTCCAAATGTACTTCAAATTCAAGTTTAATAATTAAAATTATCCTCGTTTTACCTATTTTGCGGAAAAACAGAACGAGGACCTTTTTTTCAACTCTATGCTAGCGAGAATCAAACCTTTCTGCCAGTATCAGAATGTTTTCTGTTTGCCGTTTACTGTAAAGTTTTGAATTAGAAACTGTGATTTACTAGCAATGGGGTTTTGCCTATGCAGCATTGATGATATTCAACCAGAGTCTTCCAGATGTTTCAATTGTGGCTCATATGCCCATTCTTTGAAAGAATGCACTAAACCTCGGGATAATGCTGCTATAAACAACGCCCGCAGCCAACATAAAGCAAAACGTGCATCTGTTTCTGGTCCGCGTAATTCCCAGAGATATTACCAAGATACACCAGGTGGTAAATTTGATGGGATAAAACCAGGCATTCTTGGACCTGAAACCAGACAATCCTTGGGCATTGGGGTATGTTTTTGGCATTCCAAATGTGCTTTGAAATATATGAAGATTGGCTAGTGACAGCTGTAAAGCCGCATTATCTTGATATAAAATGTTAACTGTTTCAAAATTTACTAAACGTGTTGTATTATCTTTATGTTAGTAATTGCATTTTGAAGGAACACATCTCATAATATTATTGCACATGTTTTCTTGAAAGGTATGTAAGGTAAAATGGGCGCATCTTCAAATAAAATACTTTACAGAATGGATCGTTTACGGACTTGTTGGTTTTAGAAGTAAATTAAAGGAATTCATCATTAGCTTCTACTTAAATCTGTTGAAAATAAAATCTTCAAGATTTTAGGAAAAGTCTATAATCGTTGGACATTACTAGGCACTTTGTTTTTCAAAAGAGATTGGTAAGCTAGTTAATATTATTATATACCGGTGAGAATACCTTTATGTCCCTATTCAATTCTTGGAAGATCTTATTACAAATCTCTTTCTGAATAATTAGTTAATGTAGCTTCAAATAAAGTTTCCTGTAGAGATAAATCGCAATGGTGACACGTACCATTAAAAAATAGAAACATTGAAATGAATGTAACCAGGGTACGGTTGATAGCTAGTGCAAATGTTGGTTTATGTTATTTTGGTTTATTTTCAGGGTCTTAAATTTTGTCTGAATGGAAGACATTTAAGAGTTAAATAATTAAATGTCATTAAGTTTTGTATAAGAGGTCATGTATGTTAGTGTCTTATGGGCAAGTTCCTAGGTTGAATGCTTTGATGTTGTGACGCTCATACTGGGAGTTGCTTAATGCATTCCTTTTGTTTTGTAAACACAATAATTGCCATATCAATGATTTCTTTTTTTCTTTTTTGTGACTCATTTTGTCTTATTACTTGTTTTTATCATTTTACAGGAATTCGATCCACCTCCGTGGTTACGAAGAATGCGTGAACTTGGATATCCTCCAGGCTATCTTGGTAAGGCGATTATTTTCTGTAGTAGTACATCATTCTCATTCCTGGAATTGTTGTAGCTTATGTGTTAGCATAAGGTGCAGTGGTAGTAATTTTGATATATTTTTAAGTTGACCAATACATTATTCAATGCTTTGGTCTCTTTCATGAGCACTGTTTGATTATGTTTTGAATGTAATTATAGAAAATTTAAGGACAACGCAGGTTAGTGTCTGATGGACCGTAACATGATTTGAATGTTTTTGTTTCTAATCTTTGGAACTGGCATATGGGACACCGATGACGCTATTTCCACGTGTTTCAACAAGAAGTGGTTCACAATTATATCACTTTATGCCAGGAAGATAGGAAATGATTGTTTAACATATTTATATAGGCTTCACGTTGTTTTTGAATTTATACTCCTACCATGCAGAAGCTTCTGATGGAGAAGAGGAGCGTTCGGGAATCGTTATTTTTTCAGATAAAGGAGACACAGAATTAGAAGAAGGAGAAATTACAGCAGCTGAAAATTGTAAAACGGCAATGAAAAAAAGGATGTCAGTTGAATTTCCAGGCATAAACGCTCCAATTCCTGAGAACGCAGATAAGCGACACTGGCATAGATCTGGATCTGAACGTGCATATGGTTCTGCAAATTCATCATCACATCGATCAAGACTGGATCATCATCATGAGCAGAGAAGAGCAGTTGACTACAATAGCTATTTAGATGAACCGCCACCTCCAGGAACTGAGCACATATACAATAATAATGCACATAGCTCTGATTACACGTCAAGGAGCTCACATGCTCCAAACTTTCCTAACAAATATTCTGTTACTAATATGAGCAGATCATCATCTGATAATGGAAGGTGGGCTCCTTCTTCTAGCCATGATACTTCTGCTAAGTATAATTCAAGATATGGTGAGCATGGACGGAGTTCCTACAGACCCCATTCCCCACACACTGGTGGACCATACTCATCATCAAGTTCTGGAAGGTATTCACCACATCAGAGTCCTAGATCAGAACAGCTCTCTTCAGACAGGAGGCATGGCCGCTATGAAGATCGGGCTTCTGACAAACCTAAAAGGGATCGGTCCGAAGGTGGTCGACATCATCATAGGTCATGACTGGTTGTATTTTTTTTTTTTGGCGTAATTTTCGACCTAGATCTTTTGGAGGATTGGAACATTCCTGTTGTGATCTCATGCTCCAAATACCTTGTGATATTTGTTTTTCTAGGAAACAGTGCATGAAATGTATCTTATTGCTTAGAGAAACTCCTTTGCTCTATTGATTCAAATGGATGCCAGATTTTCACGACCTAAACATTTCATTTTATGATCTTGTGATGGAAAATTGTAATGCGAATCATTAAACATGTAACTTCAAGTTGTATATACAAATTAATGTCGAGGTGAGGGATCATATATACATGTGGCCATTTCATGACTTTGAATTTCACTTAATGTAATATTCCTGGCATCTCAGTGCCCTTTCTGAACAGTTCTTCCCCACGTATTCCAGATTTTGTTAGCGGACAATAGATCACATGAGATGATTTCATGAAAACAACATTGTGTTAATCAATAGATTAGCTAGAATTTAATAGAGAATCAAATGTTCTCTGTGTTTCTTTCTTGTTGTCAAGAGATCAGGTTTCAAACGGAAATGCAGCAGTGATCGCTTGGCTTTATCCTTGGGGGTTAACTTCATATATATAATGCTATAGTAATCGTTGCTTTAGGATAATTAACAATGATAAACTTGCAGGTGATAGGTGGCCCCTATTGGCTTATTAGGAAAGAGGTTGTTTCTTTATAATTCTTTTAATGAGTCATGTTAGCTATGTCTTGGTTAATTATAGTAAACTTATTTTAGGTTTTAACACTTTTTTTAACAATTATAAACTTTGATATTTGGGCATGTGTTTGCACTCTTTCATGGTAGCTCATAATTGCTATGGTGTTGCACATGCTTATGATCATCATACAACCATCAACAACCATGCTTATGTGTCCTTAGGTCTTACCTTTGTTGTCTCACCTTCTTTGAGTTGTCTCACCTTCTTTGAGTGCAGCACGTAGGGATGGGACCTTGGAACTTGAAATAGTATTTAAAAACATTTTCAATCTCAACAAATAATAAATAAATAAAAGGTAAAGGTTCAAGTTTCATCTTCCCTAAATTTTCATTGTTGTAAAAATACACTTAAGAAATTTTTTTCAAAAGCTCCAACATGTGTGATCATGTATGCATATCTGCCATGCATGATGCTACATAGCAATTATGAGTTGGAGGTTGTCATGATTACAGTCATGATTAATCTCCAAGATTTTTAGGGGGATCATGATTTTTAGGGGGATCATGAGTTGTGGTAAAGTGAACATGGATCACTGAAGTCATGGTTTATTTTTATGGGTACCATGACTTGCACACAAGTAAAGATAAAATTTTTTAGTTTCTTTGCTTAGATAACTTAAATTTTGCTGTGGTCTTCTTCTTTACTTCTTTGGGAGAGGTTTATTGAACCATAAGAACAAATAAAAGGTTGGAATTGGATTGTTTAAATGTTATTTGGTGCTTCATGGTACATTTGGTACTTGAGTTGATGGAGGGATAAGAGAGAAGAATTGATGCTAAAATTGCTTATTTTTTATTTAGTAATCATCAATAGAGATTATCATTTTGTCAAAGGTTTTAAGGGTTTCTTTATTTAGAATACATCACATTATCAATATAGAAGGAAAAGTCTAAGAAAAAAACCCAAGGGTTTTGGGGATGCATTTTAATGTTTCATCTTTACAACCAATCTTGAAAAATTTCCCTGCTAAGGTAGGATTAGGCCTTGCCCTTATTCAAAAGTGCCCCCATGGGTTCTCACTTCTAACTAAAGGATTTATTCTAAAGAGAAGGAGACTACTGTCTCTAAAGACAAAATAAAACATCTATTAGAAATAATAATAACAAAAGCTAATAGCTTCTCTAACTTGAGCCTCTAAAACAAAGAGGAGTTAATACTGTAGAAAACAAATTAATTATTTAGCTTTTATTGGAAACTATTCTGCATGAAATTATAACAAAAAAACAATATCTTTTGATAATTTAATCTTTAACTCTTGAAGAAAGGTCATAGTTATACAAATTAGATAAAATGCCTCCTACTTGTACAAATGGGTAGGAGTTTGGGCAAATTATATATCATTTGGGTCCAAGTTTACTTTACCCAAAACATTAAAGAAATGAATTTTTCATAGGTATTTGTGTTATGGTGCCGATTAGTATCAACCTTGAAAAGCATTGCACAACACTGCCCAAGAGTCCCAAAATAACAATGAAAGAAAAGCAAACTCAAGGTGGACTACATGTTAATGTTCATAGCACTTGGAAGTACAACATAAGTGCACACAACTCGTTAGTCTAAAGGTTAGAAGTGTAGCGAGTACGCCTTGACTAATCATATAAATGATAGGACCACTGAAGAGAGCTAAGATGCATTTCTACTGTAATGCTTCTACCCCTAAGGCTTGCTCCATAGAGAAGGATAGTGGTTCGAGCTAAAGAGGCAAAGCCTCCCCAACAACCCTACATCTCCTTGTGATGAGGTTCACAAGGAATTAGTGCCATGTAGTTCTTTTGGTGATGGTTAAGAGAGCATGGAACTGTAAGGATCTTCACACTCCTCCACCCCTATTTTGGAGGGAAATAACTTTTGATCCACCAACAAAACATGTTTTCCTACATTAGGGCCAATTTTATGTACATCTGTACATCAAATACTTTAATTTAGTTTTTTGACATAACCTAGCTTTTGGCCTTCCACATCTAATTTTCTTTATTTTATTTAATAATATTATTGGAAAATCATGAAAAAAAATTCTTTCTAGGGTTTCTACCCTAGTTTTTGAAAATTTATTAATGTTTAGAATACTAACTTGCTCTTTATTTTGCGATAGATTTAGAAAACATTACTTCTTAAAAGTAGATTTTATGTGAAACTATAACTAGGGTGTTTTTTTTAAGGAAGAGTTAGCCATGCATATTATTTTTCTAATGTTTGTTTGTCTACATTGTAGATTTATACTCAACAACCTACTTAACTCTTAGACAATTTTTTGTTATGTTGTCCTTTGTTGTGTCAAAAAAATTATTTCATTAACATAATTTTATAATCTATAGAGAGTTGAGTGTCAATATTTCTATTGAAATGAAAAACTCGATGCTAAATTTCCTACTCTTTTGTTATTCCTCCAAAACAAAACACTAGATTTAGATGAATTTGAAGTTATTTTTTGAAAAGACATGATGCACTCTTGATTTGATGCTTAATAAAATTACACATTAATATTTTTTCCAAAAATATAAACATTTATTTTAAAAAAATGTTAATTTAAATAACAAAACATTTCCCTCATATTAAATAACATAATAAAATTTGCACCTTCATGGGGTTGTAGCTCTTATGTATCTATGTAGTTTCTTGTTAAGATTGATGATGTGTAGTTAAGATGCGTGATTTACGTCTTACATTTTAGTAAATTTATAAGTATTAGGATCCATTGGACATATATTACATTTTCATGAAAAATTAAGATAAATTATACAAATTGATCAAGCATTAATGGGGGCAACAAAAGCAAATAATATAGGATTTTGGATATAGTATTATAATGCTATTTGAAATGGGTAGCCACAACATAAAAAAGAAATACGTGCAATCCATCTTCAAGGGCTTTTAACCCACACAACCTAAAGGTACACTCTTCTTAGAGGAGTTGAATCTATCTTCCACTTTGAATTCTAAGATAATACAAACTTAAGTGAAGCTTGTTGATGCACCTCTAATGAGCATCAAAGTGTCGTGTCAACGGGCCCTTGTTGATGTAGCCTCATTGACGGGCCCTCGTTGATAGGGCCCCATTTACATGGTGTTGCCCCGTTGATGGGGTCATGTCGACATAGCGTTTGCTACATTGACGGGGCCCCATCAACGCAACCCTAGGGCATAAACTATAAATACAAGCTCCCAGTCGTGTTTATGGGCACAAAAATTGATAGTACTAGTAGAGCTCTTACAGTTTGTCTATTCAAAAGTTAGAATATTTTTCCCAAGTGCCCACAGTAGGAGTCATTGAGTGTATGGATTTTTATTCAAGCATTGTTGTACCTTAGCATGATAGTGTGTACGAAAATAAAGACAAGCTTTTTGATAAACCTTGTAGCATTCTGGATAGTTTAGATATTTCATTCATGCATTTAATGCTTTCAGTAATTTATTTGATGTTTTTTAGTAATTAAGCTAATTAAGTAATTAAGTGAGATAAGCTAGATAGACTAAATACATAAGTATGATTGCTTCAAGCGTAACAGGTATTCACTTGGTAATTTTAGTAGCATTATTGCTTGGTGCACCCAGTAGCGTAGTGCTTGGTAACCCAACAGTGGATACATGGGTTCAAGACGTGTATGGAAAGTGGGGTCAGATGCTTATGTTAGGACTAGTTAGAGATCAGTTAGTTAGTTAGTTAAATTAAATTAGTCATGAAATTACTTCATCTCTCTCTTTAAGCATCAAAACCATAAAACATAAAATGATAAAAATCATATGCCTCGATTACACTTAACCATACCTTTGTACTTCACAAGTGTAATTGGGAAGACAACGAACGACTTTAGGGTAATGTTCACTCCCTAGAAGACTAGTGCATTGGAAACTAGAGTTCACGAAATTCAATTGGATTGCATGTGAGTGCTCTGTGATTTGTATAGTTGGGCATAAGGTACCCTTCATCACTCATCATTGGCGTTGTTGCTAGGGAGTCTATTGTTGAAACGTGTGCTATCTAGGTTTAGTGGATATCATTAATATCGTTGGATGAACCCTAAGGTCAACATCATTTCCATATTTCATAAGTACAAAAAGCACACTGATACTTTATTTATTGCAAAATGTCTTCTTCTCGCAGGTGTGACGATGTTAAACCACTAGTCCCAGAAGAGTGCAAAGTGGTATATACTCATCCAGATGAGTTTGTGCTTGATTTCACCTTCATCCTACATTAGGATGAGCAACTTTGATGGCATGATATGGAAGGCAACATTGTATTGTCCCTCGATCGATTTGTGCCCAGGATGTTGCTTCAAACTTTGAAGAAGTTAGGAATCTTAGATCTTCAAGAGGAATATGTTGTGAATGGTTATGACACTTGGGACTATCGTCCCACTAACACACAACGTAGGTGAGATTGACATCAAGAGAGGCATCATGAGGATGCTAAGGGAAAACAGTTTACCAATCCCTTATTCCTACTAAACCAAGACAACAATGAGGGTCTTGCCACTGAGGACTCTCAACATGAAGATTCTCTACCCTTTGTTACTAGTGATGAGGGTGTGACCTTGAATTCATAGTTTATAACCCACAATTCAGGTTCAAGGAAAGATGACAATAAAGGCAAGGGATCAAACAAGTATCAAGATGATATGAAAAATAATGAACATGGCCATGATAGCTAAGGGGGAATTGGTAGATTTCATGGTGGAGGCAATCCTCCTCCCTCTTCCCCCTCTTCATTTGCATCTGGTTATTCTTCCTGTTTTGATTTTGAAAGACACTACAAAAGAAACAACTATGATGGAGGTGAGCATAGAGGTAATAATACTAATCACCATGCCCACAATAATCAAAGTGGTAATAGAGGAAATCATCGGTGACAATGAAATCATGATGATGATGAGCCTCTGTTGGCAACTTGAAGTATGCTTAACATTGCAAAGGTAGTTAAGATTCCAACTAGGCATATGAAAGATAGTTGGATCAAGCGCGTAGACATGAACAATATCCCAAGATTTGAGAGGGGATATAGTTCTAATTTGTAGACACATCTACAAGCTTTCCATGATGCCTGTGCTTTGCAAAACATTGAAAATGATTGACAAAAACTCAAACTCTTCCTCGAGATACTTATCAAAGAAGCTGAAAGCTTGTACCGATTTTTAGAGCTAGAATTTGTTTGCAAATGGAGTACCATGCTGGAACTATTCAATGATAAACATCAAACATACTTTAGAATGTTCAACTTGAGAAGGAAAATCCAAGGTTGGAAACAGGGAACACATAAACCCTTGGATGCCGCCATGGGTAGATATTATTCTCTCTTACATTGATGCCTTGGCCATGATTACTCTTAGAGGGAGCAACTCCACTACATCATAGATGGGCTCAAAGCAGAAACCAGAAGAACTCTTGGGATTTATGCTCAAGGGAGATTGTCTAAACTAAGAGCTCATCAGATACAAAGGATTTTAAAACAAGTTTCCAAAGAAGAAGGTGAGTTGCGAAAAAAGGAAAGTGCAGAAGAATATAATAGGGATCCTTCCATAAGGAAATGGAAGGTTTGATTTTGTGACAAGGAGAAGTCACCACTCGATGAAGTGGTGCACAGAAAAACCTTGCCCATCCAGAAATATACTTCTAATATTTTGGCAAAGGTTGATAAATTATGGGACTCTTTAGATGAAAAATTCCAAACTGCTATGAAGATTGTTGAAGAATCCAAAGAGCAAAACAGTAATCATAACTGTAGGAGGCATAAAGAAGCTGAATGTGCTTACCAAAGAGGTAAGGGCAAAGCTACTGTAGTAGAAGAAGTTGTGGAGACACACTCTAATGATGACATTGGTTGTGACATTTATTAGTATGAACATCCTAAGGGATGTTTCCCTATGGTGTCACAGTTACAAGAGTTTGGGGTGTATGTGTTGAATCCTCAACTAGCACAAAGGTAAGCACCTAGATGATTGCCTTATCCACAAAGTAATCCAAGGCAATTTCATCAACAACAACAAGCTTACTACCCAAGTGGAGCTCCACCACAACCATATGAAAAATATCAATAATGGCACCAACCATAGTCGTGGGGAATGCCATCACTAAGAGAATACTATCCTTATAAGTAACCAAATCCATATAGGTACTATGTTCAACAACCCATCTCTCCAAGAAGTTCTGCAAGTCATGCCTCATTTTAGCATCACTATCACCCTTCAGAGTACCAATGAACTCATTCACCATCTACTTAAGGGGAACACCCATATCCTTACCACCCTTTGAATCTGTCTACACATATGCCTCCACCCTCAAGCTAGTTACCTCCTGTTCCATCCATGCAAGGCAAAATTCCCTCACAGCCATAGCAACAAAATGCTATGAGGGTTGTACATTCACAACTAGCTTTCTAGCTAAGTGGTTCGAACAATCGATCCAAGAAATGACCCTTTTTTTGATCCAACAGTCCTCCTAAACCCTCACAACCTAATATGGTTGGTTGTCCTATATCTCCAACACCCTCATCCTATGCATCAAACACATTTGAGTACCCTTCAAACCAAACACTACCTTGAATCCACACTGTGATGTTAACTCATGCTATTTTTGATTGGATCAAGGTTGGAAATCTTTCCATAAAAAGATCTAACATGGGAACTCCACTCATTTACTTATAGATCATTGGAAATGAGCCATGCAAGGCTCTTCTTGATTTTGGTTCTGACGTCAATCTCATCTCCCATGACATGTATAAGGCCTGGAACCTATTGCCTCTCAAGAAGAGCAACATTCATTTAGAATTGGTAGATCAACCAATCACTATTCCTTTGGGACTAGTGGAGGACATTGTGATCATAGTTTGTGGGTGGTCCTATCCTAATGATTTTTTGGTAATCAAGGAAGAAAATTGCAAAGGTGACTTCCCCATCATTATGGGAAGGGCATGGTTAAGCATAGTAGATGCACGAATGGGCATAAGGGACCTCTCCTTGGAAATCTCCAAGGAAAATGAATTTGGATGCTTAGAGAAGAAGTGTGTTCCATGCATCATGTACAATGATAACGGGTGCAATTGGATGCAAAAAATCTAGTCCATTAAGAGTACATTCATTCAATCATGTAACTAGTGTGCACAAGACATAGATATCCAAAGGTGCATGTATGCAATAGCCATAAAATAGGAGGGCACCTAGTGGCTACCAGCTAACTCTGACAGCAACACACTATGCATGGAACCTACTGAGACCTTGACATGTGCTTATGTTGAAGGCATGGATAAGCTTGAGCATGTTCATCACCAACTCTTTGATGATGAAGATGGTGATACCTATTGGGGAGAGTTGGAAATCCCTGATATATTCAAGTAGGAGCCCCTAGAGTTAAAAACCTTACTAGTTGGCATGGAGTATGCATTTTTAAATAATGGTAAGCCAATCGTAATCTATGCAAATCTTCCTCCTGAACAAAAAGAAAAGTTGTTGCAGATCGTCGACAAGTGGCCAACAACCTTTGCTTGGTCATATCCCGAGCTGACAAGAGTCGATCCAAGGATATGCCAATATTGTATCTACATCGACCAGGCTATGAAGCTAAGAAGGCATCCACAAAGGTGGCTGTGTATGCTTTGGAGAAATTTAGGCATTATTTAATAGGATATAAAACCAAAGTTTACATTGATCACTTGACCATAAAATTTCTAGCCAATAAAAAAATAGAAAATGCTAGGATTATGAGGTGGTGCCTTCTACTCCAAGAATTTGATATTAATATTCTAGATAAGAGGGGTAGAGAAAATGTTGTGGTGGATAACCTTTCTAGACTGGAAACCAATAAGGACAATAGAATAAGAGGATTTTTTAATGACAAATTCCTTGATGAATACTTCCTTTTAACAAAAAATAATCCTTGGTTCACAAACATAGCAAACTATTTAGTCATAATGAAAACACCTACTTACTAGAGTAAGGAAGAGAAAAAATATTTTCTAAGACACATCTCCAAGTATATTTGAAATGAACCATATATTTATTGAATATGTAACAACAACGTAGCAAGAAGATGTGTGGTAGAAGAAGAACAACAAGAAATGCTACACATGTGTCATGATGGCCTTGGAGGTGGACATTTTGATAGTCGTAGAACTACCATAAAAATATTACATAGTGGGTTTTATTAGCCCACTATTTTTAAATATGCCTATATATATGTCCAAGGATGTGACAAGTGTTAATGTTTAGGGGCAATGATAACAATACAAGAGATGTCATTCAATCCCATTTTAATAACAAGGACTACCTAAAGGCCTCTTCCATGTGGCCAATCATGACTTTCACCAGGAAGTGGTACATGGAAGAGACATTCCTATTTTGGAATACTAGGTAGCCTAGATCAATAGTGAAAATTAAGGACATCTTAGTGTCCTACTTGGCATAGGCCATTGCTAAAGTGCTTAGGTTGCTTGAAATAGGGGCAAATCTTACTAAGATCCCAATGCAGGTGGATCTTAGTATTAAAAAGAATGGATGCAATGGTGCTATGGTATCAACTACAAGGAGCTTAGCATGCTCACACTGATAAAGAGGATTTATTACAAGATTGTAGCCTTCCACCTCAATCCCATGGTGAGCCAAGAAAAATCAACACCTTCTCTACCCAAGCATGTGCCACTTGGAGTGGGAGATTCCTAGTCAACCTTTCGCAGCTAATCTATTTAGAGATGGAGAAGTGGTTTAAAGAAAATGAATGTGGAAGAAAGGCACTCCCCTTTCCATGCCTCATTAGGAAACTTTGTCAAAGGGAGGGATAGTATGTTACACCAATGATGAAATTAGGTAAGTTATGATCTCCAATTGGGAAAAAATGATGAAAAATAAGATGCCTATAATGACTATCCATGAAGAGGACTAGTGACCACCACTTTCACTTGCCACTCAAACAACAGTGCCAAACATCATTGTAACCATCCAACGATTGTGAGAATATAGAGAATGACTCTTGAGTGAACAAGAGCAATAAGTAGGCATGAGTGGTGGGGATCCATCTATTTATAGACTAGTAATGAATCACCTAAATGAGGTCGCATGGATAATCAATTTAATGGGTGGAGGTGGATCCATTTTCTCAGCCCAAAAGAACATAGTTGCCTGTAAGGTTGAATCCGAGCACCAGAGAGGTCACAGTATCTCTCGTAGAATAATAGACACTCCTAGAAAATCTTTGTTAATATTGTGACCTTCTCGATGTAGTTGGAGGAGTGTGAATGGGCAACTATATTGGTGATGCAGCACCAAGGGTAGGAGACAATAGCAGAAGTGATTGTTGAATGTATTACCGAGACTCTCAATGCACTTGTGACCTCTACATCAGATATCACTGCACTCAAAGATGTGCAAATGTTTGCAAGAACCACAAGTGATGGAATAAATGCAGCTCAACATGAAGAACTACTGGACTGATTGCTAGGAACTAGGCAACTGCTTTCAAATGTCTTTGACCTTTCAGATAACATTACTATAACCCAGTTGGAGATGTTGGAGGCAAGGAGTAAGAACATCATATTGGAAGGGCAACTTGAAACAACAAAGGAGAAAAATGAATGTTTGGCTGTGAAAGTTGTCGAATTAAGAGCCCGCATTGTCGATCTTGCATTCCTCAACCTGACACTTACAAGAGATGAAGCTATGCAATAGCTTCACACCAAGCTGAACGAGTTAAGGGTGCAAAGGAAACAACAGTGCTCTATCAATCCTTGGTCGAGGCCACTCAATACAAGATTTAGAAGGCCTTAGATCAGACCCACCAGAAGAATGTCCAACTAACTGTAGAGAACTATCACTTGCGAAATGTTGATGTGCACAAGCAACAATTAATTGATTTCATCCATCAATAGCAGGAGCAACTAGCTAGAGCAAGCACAAAACTGAGGAGATTGGTAGCAAAGAATAGGAATCTCTCCATGGAGGAGGTGTGTGTCCTTTTCCAGAAAATTACAATTGAGGTAGCCACTTGGAAATCTGAAGCTCTCAAATTTGAGAAAGTCAAAGATCATTACAGAGAATAGATCAGTCTACAGAAGGAGGTAAATGAAAAATACATCTAGTTGGCAAAGGCAAAAGAAAATGAAGCCCTCCAATAACTCTAGTAAGGTAGAGAAGTTTGGCAACCCATCATTGATGGGATAGATGCCTACAACAAGGCAGAAATCTACACAAAGGAGTTGCAGATTGAGGAGATGATAGAATATATGGAGCTCACTAATCTTCATTATGCAAACCTAGCCATGTTGATTACTAGAAAACCATGGTCAAAGCTCAAAAAATAGGTGGCCAACTCGTACTTGCTATACAAGGTCAAGTTCAAGCATCACAAGGACACCAAGGACAAGCTTGCAGTGGCTAATGTTGAACTTGAAGTTCTCAAGGCATGATTCACTGATCAACGATCAATTGCTAAGAACCTAGTTAGAAGGATGAACAACTACTAGGAGCTATAGAATGTAGTCACGGATGTCCCCATTCTAGCCCACATTGGTGATGTCACATGGATTGTGAATGATCCTCAAAGTAAGGAGGAGAAGATGAAGGCATTGCTAGATACCTTTCGCCTTCCACTATAGGTTGCAACTGTAGCAGGACAACCATAGCTACTGCCTAGGATTGTTTGATCTTCTCCATCATCTTCATGCCATCAAAGGAAGTGCTGTTTAATTCTTTTTGTATAGTCATGTCATGGTGTTCAATTTTATGTTATGAACATCACAATTTTGTAATGTGTTGATTTATACACTTGGGCACTTAGTTTTGTTAAGTTAATTTGTTTTTTTTTTGTTAAAAGTTAGTCAATAATTCCATACCTTTCCAATTTTGTAAAAGAACTCAAGGACAAGATTTCATTTAGTCATGAAGGTATGATGAGCGTCAAAGTATTGTGTTGATGAGCCCCTATTGATGCGACCTCATCAACGGGCCCCCATTGATAGGGCCTCGTTTACATGGTGTTTCCCCATCGACGTAGCATTTGCTACATTGATGGGGCCCCGTTGATGTAGCCCGAGGGTAAAAACTATAATACAAGCTTCCATCTATCTTTATGAGCATAAAAATTGATAGTAGTAGTAGAGCTCTTGCAGTTTGTTTATTCAAAAGTTAGAATATTTTTGCTAAGTGCCTATAGCAGGAATTATTGAGTGTATAGATCTTTATTTGAGCATTGTTGTACTTGAGCATGACGGTGTGTATGGTAATAGAGACGAGCTTCTAGATAAACCTTGCAACATTATGGATATTTTAGATATTTCATTCATGCATTTAATGCTTTTAGTAATTTATTTAATGTTTTCCAATAATTAAGCTAATTAAGTAATTAAGCAAGATAAGCTAGATAGATTAAATACATAAGTACAATCGCTTTGAGCTTAACACATATTTGCTTGGTAATCCCAGTAGTGTTATTGCTTGGTGTGCCCAGTAGTGTAGCGCTTGGTAACCTAGCAATGGATATGTGGGTTCAAGACATGTAGGGAAAGTGGACCAGATGCTTATGTTAGGACTAGTTAGAGATCAGTTAGTTAGTTAGTTAAATTAAATTATTCATTAAATTAGTTCATCTCTCTCTTTAAGCATCAAAACCATAAAACATAAAATGATAAAAATAATATGCATTGATTACACTTAACCATACTTTTGTACTTCACAAGTGTTATTGGGAAGATAACGAATGACCTTAGGGTAACGTTCACTCCCTAGAAGACTAGTGTACTAGAAACTAGAGAGTCCATGGAATTTGACTGGATCACACATGAGCGCTCTTTGATTTGTATGGTTGGGTGTAGGGGTACCCTTCACTACTCATCAACCTCAATACTTGATTGAAATATCAATTGAGAGATAGTGAGATTTTGCATCTAGTTTATAAGATCTAATATGATGTAAATAAAATTGTTTCTTTTCTTCTACGTTAAATGATAACTATGTAAAAAACTTTTGCTTTACTACTTGGCAAAGATGCTTAGGATTTTGTGGTACTTCCTCTTAAGAAATATTCTATTTTTTTCAATCATTTCATTCTTTGAAAATACCAACCTTTACTAATTGGCAAAGATGCTTAAGATTTGTTGGTACTTCTTCCAAGAAATAATATATTTTCTCAATTATTTCATTCTCTGAAAATGTCAACCATGGTCTTGCAGATCCTCAAGAATTGCTTTAGAGAATTTTTTTCCCTTGAGATATGCAAGCTATTTAGTATACAATGAATTGGCACAAGGCTTCTCCTTCTAAAGGTAACAAATCACACTCATATAATAACATTGAGTAAGGTATTTACATCTTCACTTTTAACTCATCAAGAAGAAAAGTTTTTGCACTCTTTCAATATCTTTTTAAAGTTTTGCATTAAGTTTAGGTCCCTAAATAGCACATCCATATAGTATAGTAGGATAAATCATAGTTTAAAATTTTTATTTTTTAACCTTCCAAGTCCAAAGTTCTAAATCCTTGCACTTGCTTTTGAAAGCATTCAAAGACTTGAAATCTCATGCTATTCTTTCTTTGATGCACTTCTTCACTTGTAATTATTTATATAAATGATACCCAAATATTTAAAAGAATCTACTATTTGCACATTGGTACCTTGAAAATGGAAGTTATAATAAGTATTTCTTATACACTAGATCATCAATTTAGTTTTATCCACATGTACTTGAAGACTAGATGAGCAACAATGATTTTCTAAAATTTGCAACATATTTTGCATACCTTCTATAGTAGTGAATATCAAGTTATCATTGTCTACAAACAAAATACTATTCATCGCTTGGGATCTAAATTTAATAGTATGACTATCTTGCCTATTACATAACCATTCTTGTATTTGATTAATATAGATACCAAAGAAAGTTGGAGAAGTGGACAACCTTTTTTAGCTTTGATTTTTTTTTGAATTGAAATTTTTTCTCTATATTACTATCTACAATCTTTAAGTTACTACTTATAATTTCATGCAAGTGTAACCATAGGTTTGTGCAAACCATTGAATCATATGCTTTTGTGAAATCAACAAAACAAATAAAAAAAATTTCATTAGGCTTTTTCCAAACTTCATGAAATGTTTGAGCATAACTAAGTAATTAATAGTGGAGTGATTTTGTCTAAAACCTACTTGATATCTTGACTTGATCTAGTTAACTTTTGCCTAAGAACTGATTTTCTTTTATAGGAGAGTGCCCAACAACTTAGTAAAAATATTCTTCATAATAATCATTTGATAAATTTTCAAATTATTTTTATCTCCCTTTTATATAATAAGATAGTCTTACTAGTTTTCTAATGTTGATCTAATCTTTGATCCATTGTTGAATTTAATCTATGGTAAAGTTTCTTTATGAATAGTAGGCACTACCCACTTTAATAATTTTGTGTATAAACTATTTGAATTTACAGCTTTTTAATACCTTCTCTGACTTCCTCAAGAGTAATTTGAAGGGTGCTTAGTGTATAATAGTAAATAGTTTAGAATTATCATTTTCTCTTGTAAATAGTTTATTGTAAAAAAAAAATACATCTTGAAAAGAAAAATTAAATGATGAAGAGGCTTTATGACAAGAACATTACCAAAATTATCTAGGCTCCTTTTTAATGGTATAAATAAAATATGTTTACTTCTCCTTGATAAATTTACCCTTTTTGCTTCCAATCAAGCATTTATATGTCTTAGCTAATGTAACACCTTTATTAATTTTCTGTTCAACACATCTATGAATTCGAAGAGGAGACATTTGATGAAGAGTTTGAACGTGCTTGCGAGGAAGAGAGGCAGTATATAGATATTATTTCAGAAAGACAGGATGATATTGAATTTGATTTTGAAGTACTAAATCGACATCTACTTACATCAGCTCATTTTCAACGAAGTGAACTCGAAATGCTTGGATTAAGAGATCGAGATAGACAGAACGAATGGTTAGCCAGCTATGCTGGAGAGGATGTTGCAAAGATTGCTACATATTTTGTTCATGGTCATAGATCACATGGGATAATAACACATTCAAGAAATAACGATAATCAGGTGGACATATCTTCTCTAGGAGTTCAACAGAAGAAATGCTACAAGATTATCACTGGCCATCTATATATGCAACAATTCGAAATGGATGAAGTTTCTCCTCTATTGATGATTATTCAAGGTACAACAGGCACAGGAAAATCGTATCTTATTGATACGATTCGTAAAGAATTTAGTCAAACTTGCTCATCCGGAAAGAATAGCTTATTGGTGCTCGCCTCTACTGGTGCTGCAGTGTATAATATTAATGCAACTACAGTACATTCTGCATTGAAGATTGGAATCGGAGATTACAAACCATTGGCTGCATCAACTTTGTCATCGTTGCAAAATAAATACAAGTACTTAAAGTATATTATTATAGATGAAATGAGTTTCATAGGTGGAAAATTGCTTAGCAGCATTGACCGAAGGCTTAAG
>MNCI01005835.1:834340-877139 GCA_015680685.1 Gnetum montanum
GATTTAAAAACCTAAATTTTCATGCCTTCTGGACGAAGAACAAGAGTTCTGTATCTTATTTTTCCTAAGGATGGGTTTTCTGAAAAAAAAAATTTCATCAATTAGTGTATGCTCTCACTCTCGGCTGAATTTGCATTATATATCAAAAACAACAAATTCGGCTGAGGGTGAGAGCATACACTAATTGATGGAAATTTTTTTTCAGAAAACCCATCCTTAGGAAAAATAAGATACATACCTCTTGTTCTTTGTCTATAAAACATGAAAATTTGGGTTTTTAAATCTTGTTCTTCGTTCAGAAGTCGTGAAATTTTTTACTCAAAGAACTTTTTACTTGTAAACTAATAAGATTCTCTTGGCCAATTTATAGATATATATTATAAATATATAACTAAGCTAGTTAATTATCAATAAATCATATAAATAGCTAATAGAAATGTTATGGAAACCCCTAAGGATCTAGATTTAACCTTGATGAACTAATTCAAAAAAAAAATCATTTAATGAATAAAAACTATCAATTGGAAGCATAAAGGAAGTACAGTATCATGGAGAAATTTCCTTATTACTAGCATAAATAATTTAATAAAATTAATTAAAAAAATAAAAATTAGCATAACCAAAAAAATGTAGATGTTGAAAAATTAAATAAATTATATAATTTAAAAAGTATGCAAAAAGATGGTTCTAATGATACATATTTTACCTCAACCAGAAATCTAGAAATAAATTTATTCATGATTGATGTTTATAAAATAATAATAATAAAAAAATAAATATAATAATAGATTAATAAATTAATAAAATAAAATATAATAATATTTTTTTTCTCGAATGTATAGTGTGTGCCAATGAAAAATGATCCCTATGATATCTTGAATAAGAGGACATAGATGGAAATTTCATATCTACCATACTTTATTTTTTATTTACAAAATAGAGACATGGTTCTAATATCCAAAAAGTGTATAATATTTCTATTTTATAGCAAATATAACATATATGAAAATTATAAAGTCAATCTCAAAAGTTCATCCTTTCTTAAGCCACATGTTATTTCTTTCTTCTTTCTTGGCATTTTCTTATCTACTCTAGGATCTCTTCATCAAAATGTAGGAGAAGTCCAAATAAGAAAGGCTATTTATAGCTCGAAAGATCACGTGGAATGCAACACATGGTCTGAATACTTGTGCTCTCATGGAAAAAATTCATAGAAAACCTTTGAAATAAAGAAATAGAGCTTAAAATTGCTTTTATATTAAAAAACCAAATGAAAATTGGTTTTTGTTTTTGAAAGTATAAGAAAACCAAATTCACAATGATAGAAGGTCATGAGAATATGTGACAATAATGTATTATATATATAAAAGTTATATATAGACATTATATATCGTATATAAAGTTACTTTTACTTTTATTCCATCACCTTATGTTCACGTGCTTTAACCATCTTAGTTTTATGACCAACTTTAATTTTTATAAATTTTTTTATTCTTTTTTACTTTTATTAGTCTATTTCCTAATTTTAAGCTCTAGTTAATGCTCTTGAGGTTCAAAGCCTCCTAATAGTCAAACTAAAACTCCAAAGTAAAATTTTTTGGAACCTATAATATCTATATCAAGCACTCTATACATGTCATGTTGAAACCATATCTAAGCATCACTCATCACAACCATATAGTTCAAATGTCAAAACTTTTGTAGGATTTTTAGCAAACTAAAAATGTGATAACTTAAGCACCATAACTCTAATTCTAGTGTACCAGAGGTTAAAAATGATGTTTTTAAACATTGTAGATGCACTAGTAAGATTAGATACTAGGTAAGACATCATCCTAAAATACTTCCTTAATAAAGTTGTTCTATAAAATATTTAATCATAATTAAAAATGAGCTAAAAACTCTAGTTTGATGACAAAAAGCGATAGAGGGTATGTGATAAGTGGTAGAGTAGACCCTATGTCCAACCATATAGATTACAAGCATTCATATGTAGCATAGTTGTGTTCTATGGATTGGACTAGCATGAATATATAGATAGCTAGGTGATTGATCACTAGTTGTTGTTTTCCCAACAATACTTATGTGGACTAAGTTGTATGATTGTGTGACTAAGGCATATGATGTTGATGTGGAGGTGACCCTATCAAAATATAATTAAAATATTAAAACATAACAAATTAATCTAACTAATCTATTATGAAATTAAGTAAATCCTAGACTAATCTAAGGTGATGAGTGTCTAGTCCTAGTCTATTGTACATGTTCTCAACTCATGTACTCATTGCTAGATTTATCAAGCATTATGCTACTTGGAAAACTAAGTGATAAGACTATTGGGATTACCAAATAAATACTTGTATATGCTTAAAACTAGTCACACTCATTTTGCCAATTCATTAACACACATGGAAAAGGAAATAATATGCTAAGAGCATTAAAAATTAAATAGCAATTAAAGAAATTATTAAACTATGCTAAGTGCTACAATGAAGGTAAATAGATCTCAATCTTATTGGCATTATGAAAATGTATTCAAGTACATAATCACTTGAATAAGATTTTAAATAATCCACTTAGTTCATTTTATGGGCATTCAGTAACAAATTCTAACTTTTACAGAAATAAACTAGAAGAGTTTCACTACACTATGATAAAAAAATGGTGCATTTAATGTAGTAGGTAATAGGTAGTTATAGATTTTTTACCCCTAACTACATTGTATTTAAGATGTCATGTAAAAGCTTTTGATGTCGCAACATATAGAAAATGCTTCATGATACCCCCATGATTGATTAAAGACTAGACCTTGAGTTAGATAAAATTGGAATAGAGTTTTGTTACAAAATTGTGGAGGCAACTTGATTAATTGACTGATTGACTTACTAGCTAACTAACTTGAATGCCATAATACATTCAAGTGGGTTACAAAATGTTAAAAGAATGAACACATAAAAAAGACTCCAAAATTTTGTAGATTTTCAAAAATCTAGATAGTATGTTTTCATGTTATCCCCAGTGGTGGTTGCTTCTATGGTGGATTAGTAGTTTGATCATTCATGTAGACATGATTGAGGATCACATGATACTTCTCGACATCCATTTATGGATCATCAAGAGTCCAAGCTAGGTTGAAAATGGTTGGGACCTTTCATAGACATGGTAGGTTTGGGAACATTTTGTTTACTTGAACAAATCAAGTAGCAAATAATATGCATTTAACATTGAAAAATTTTTATCTTTTTTTCTTAAATTCCTAGTATTCTATCATTCTTCTAGCTAGGTTCTCTATGACATCATATTGCCTAGTATATTGAGTTTAGAGAACCTCCAACTTTGACTATTTTATTTGTAGCTTTCTCTTTGTTTCATCATTTAGCTTGTTCTCATGATCAAACAAGGTGAAGGTAGCTACAACTTACTTTTCCATTTCATTTCTAAGATGGCCAGCTATCAACATAGCAAGATTAGCATATTCAAGGTTAGCAAGCTTCATGTAGTATGTTAGTTCCTCTATCTGCATGTCCTTCATTTTGATCTCTACCTAGTGGATAATCATCAAATCATTAAGAATGTTTTTCCATGTAGCATGACCTATTTGTTACAAAGTAGCATCAATGTGGACTTTGGTTGCCTTGATCTCCTTCTCATTTATTTTCTTTTGGAGGTTCACTTTTTCCTTGTAATGTTGTTTAAACATATCTTACTTAGTGATCTTATTTTTCCAGGTTCCAATTTTGATTGAGGTCTTTTGTTGTAATGCATGGAATTTTACCATGGCTAGGTCTCTATTCTCTTGTACCAACCTTTGGATATCAACATCTACTTTTCCAAATTTTTCATGAAGTTGGCTTAGCTAATTCTTGAGTTGTTTCTTTTACTTAGCCACTTTAGCTAACCTTTGATTTTTTTCTACCAGCCCCTTGTTTTTTTCTTCAACATGACAGTGTTCATTTGGAAGGCATAAGCCTTATTTTTAATAGTTGAAGCATCCCATACGACCTTTTCTTCTTTAGCCTCCAATTGTTGTTTTCTGGAGATTAAGCATTAGACTTCCTTAATTCTAAAGTCATTAAGCAAATTTGTTATTACAAACCATGTTGAATCTTATAGTTGAGCATGTAGTTGGATTACATCATATTGTAACTATTAAATTTTTGACTTTGCATGTTATAAGTGGATTTCAATAAGCACCAACTTTTCCTTGGCTATAGCTAATTTGGATTGGACCATGGTGATGTTTTCAAGAATTTTGAAGATGTCCTGAATGGTTGTCTTGTTTGGAGTAAACAATCAAAGACATTTTCATGCTATGCTATGCTCATTGATCCACTAGCTCCCCTAGCACTTGTAGGATCTTGAATACTATGGGCACTAGTAAAATCAACAATGGGGACCATAGGAATGTTTAAGGTAATGCTCACATGCTTTGCTACATCCTTGGTAGCATTTTTTTGGCCTTATGGGGGCACAATTAAGATCCTGGCCTCATCATTAACTATACGAATGACAAAAAATGCAGCTACATTACCAAAAATATATGGTGCCCAACCATCCCATATGGGTTGTATGAAAATTCTCCTAGATGTTGGGTCTCTAGATATTTTAGGTTCATCAAAAGATGCAACTAAGCATTATCAAAATTCTCTTGTCCTTGAGCTTATAGCCTATGACATCTGTTATAGGTGATTCATTGCTAGACAATAGTCGCTAAGATCTATCACTGGGACATAAGTGCTTGTACCTACACCTTGCATTTCTACTATAGGTATGCACTATTGATGAACCATGATTTATTAGGCTCTGATATTGGGCCTACGATATCAGATCCACGATATCGGGTACACGATATCGTGACCTAAATAGTGATATCAGATATGCGATATCGTGGTTCCTGTGTGACCCTATAAATACACAATTAGGCACACGGGAAAGTCATAGGAAGTTAGTATTAGGGTAGGATCTTTTTATTAGTTTTTCCTCTCAACCCTTTCCCTAGTGCATGCCTACAGTGTGATGATTGTAATTGTACGGAACCTTTATTTGAGTGTGACGTACTTGGACATGCACATGATCAACAATAAAGATCAAGATTACTTCATCATTGCAGCATTCACTTAGTTTTAACTGTTATTTATTGCTTTCTTACTTAATCTCTCTTTACCTTCCTCTTCTATCCCTATTATTAAACACCAAATGAGTATGACTTAATCATGAGCATTTAAGTGTTACTACTTAGTATCCCAGTAGTGTACCTAGGACATGCGCTTGGTAATCCTAGTGGTAGTACATGAGGTCCAAGATGTGTACAGATGATTAAGGGATGGATGCTCATCGCACTTAGTCTAGGTTAGGCTCTCTTCACCCTTTTCCTATTAGCTTAAACAAAGTTATTTCCATTGTCCCTAGGAGTAGCACTAGTTAGGACCATATCATACACCTCACTCTGGACTAAACCATACGTGATAAAGCAAATACTACTCCAAGTGGGAAGATAGCAAACTGTGATCAATGTGTCACAATCTAAATACCATAACTAGTTTGTCTGCAGAGTTCAATTGGATCGTGCGTGAACATTCGTATTCATATGGTTGAGTGCAGTGGTACCTCACCACTCATCATTGGTGCCATTTCCGAGGATGGTGCTAGTTATTTAGATTAGTTATATCATACAAGATTGTTGTAACAAAGTATTAACAATATATCTTTTAGAAGGAAATAATTGCAAATAAGTCACAAACAATTTCACAACAATGTTTCTCTCACAAGAATATGATAATGCAACAACTAGTAAGGCAATTCATTGGAGAACCAAAAAATTATATGATGATGAAGATGAAGTTTGGAGTACTCAACCTGATGCAGGGGTCTCCTATGTACATCAACAAAGACAACATCGTCCCAACTTGCAAACTCATAATCTACCTGGTGACGATTAACCCCTACTGTCCACTAGGAGACTAATGCATATACAAGAGGCTATTTGAATATCTCGTAGGCATCGCAAGGAAAGCCATCTACCCATACTTAATTTAAAAAACTTTCCCAAATTTTCAAGAGGCTATGATTTAGATCCACAACATCATTTACAAGCCTTCCATGATGCCTGTATATGGAATAATATTGATAATGGGTGGCAAAAGCTTAAGCTCTTTCCTCTGACACTTGTTGGCCAAGCAAAAGTATGGTATAGGTCCTTAAGACCAAAACCAATTCAATGTTGGTCAACAATGGTAGAACTCTTCAATAAAAAATATCAAACTTATGCAAGAGTGTCAGCCTTGAGGAGAAAAATCCAAAAGTGGAAATAGGGACAACATGAACCCTTGGACATGGCCTTAGAAAGATACTATTCATTGTTAAACAATTTCCCAGGTCATGGATTCTCCGAGGAAAGGCTAATGTACCACATTATGGATGGGCTCTGTAATGAAACAAGGGAAACCCTAGGGATGTATGCCTAAGGTCAATTATATGAGCTATGAACCCACCAATTCCAAGAGATTATTAAGCTAGTAGCAAAAGAAAAAGGAGATTTAGCTAAATGGGATAATGTTGAGAAATTTCAACAGGACCAAAATCTTGAATTAGCAAAGGTCCATGATCATGAAGAGGAGAAATCATCTCACCTCAAGGAGGTGGAATCATCTCTGCCAATACTACAATCGTTAGATGACATTGAGGCAAAGATCAATAAGATGATGGAATGGATACATGAAAAGTGTGGAGAATACATCAACATTATTAGAGGTAGAACCATGACAAACCAAGAAATAGGATAGAACACCACTAGATAATCAGAAAGAAGGGTTGAAGAGAATAAGAACTCAACAGCTAATCATACGTATCAATGTAACATTTGCCTGTATGATCACCTTGAAGGTCAATGCCCAATCCTATCACATTTACATGACCATTGGGGAAGAATGTTACTTCCAGATTTTGTGCAAAAATACTATGTTTAATCATAGTGGAAAAAATCCCAGTTGTGGGTGAGGCCACCCTCAAATTGGTCACACCCTTCATATCATTCAAACCCAAGCACTTATCAGGTTTAGCATCCTTTTTCCCCAACTGTGTCAACATCCTCTATCTAACCACATTATTATTATTCTCCTAAGTACTATCAGCCTAGGTCCTTTCTAGCAAGATCACCACCTCATGTTCCTTATACTTCTCCTTACTCTCAATATTCTCATCCTTCACCTCCTTCTACATCGCCACCAATAGTACTAGAAGGTTTTGCACCACAGCACCAACCCACAAATGTTACTTGTGCTGCTATTGTCAACCGCAGTGGGAATCCTCCACAACATTGAAGGAATCCCTTCTTTAGACATGACCGTAGAAAGGGACATCATGGTTTTGAACCCATTGCATCCACCAACTCAGCACAAAGCCCAACATTGTGGTGCATCCTTCTCCTCAAACTCAACACCTTATGTTATATTATCAAGGCCATCAATCAATACTCCAACAACCGTGTAGCCCAATGAATATAGCCACGTAGGGAGACATATCGATCTTTGCATACCATCTTACAGTCAAGGGTGCCACAGTGGGTCAACTCTATATCAATTAAACTCATCTTCTAACTTGCCCCACTATGTCAACTTTAATACAGTGTGTGCACCCCAATTTGGGTACATTCCAACCAGGACATCAAAAGACACCTAATGGTTTGGATATGACCATACTCCAATATTTCCAAAATGCATGGATCCAACCGTTCCATTTATTAATTCTCACTATGATCAAAAGTTTAGTTAGGGGGGATATCCCCCATTCTAACAAACAAAATTAATAAATGTTTTTCCTTTTATTTAATTTTATAATTTTTTGTTTTCCAGTTTTTCATCTTTCAATTTCTTATTTTATCTTTTTATTTATTGGTTCATATTTTTATTTTTTATGGGTAATCTCATCTATAAATAAAACACTCATGTGACTCATTGGTTGAGGCGTTGTTCTATGCTATCAAGTCTCAGGTGACTAATTATTTGGACAGCGAGCCCACAACATCCACTTATCCATGCTATTAATAAGAGGTTCTACTCTGGGTATGATGATATTCTTGACATCATTAAAACTTAAAGTAATTTTTTGCTCATTATACCCAGAGCGAAGAAGGATGGACCAAGAGGGAATGGCCAGGGTGTGACATCTAGGGGACTTGTGGATTCTCTTTGGTGACATCTGTAGGAGTTACCATGCAGCTTGGGTGCACTAAGATCCTTGTAGATCTAATGAAAAATGGAAGTAAGAGTAATAAAGGCACTCAATAAAGAAACTCAATGTTGTTCTAGGGGTCCCATTGGAAAGACATGCACCCATGCCTGAAGGTTGGTGACTTCTTTGGTTCACTATTGAAAAAGACAAAGTGCCAAAGGAGCTAAAAAAAAACATGCTACCAAGAAATTCTAAAACACTCCTCCCTTGGACAAAATGCCAAGTGATCGTACACCTTGTTGTCATGATGCTCTTATGGTTGTCCATCATTGGATGAAACAATGTGATGTCACTGATCGGAAGAATGGACTTGGTCTTGATTTTGGAGGGATAGGCTAATGACACAATAATCATGCCCTACACTCACGATTCATTATGCATTGTGTCAGTTACCTCATGTCCCAATCTCTGTAATCCCTTCTACAATTCACCTCATCTCGTTGTCGATGTATTTGTGACTTGTGTCTTGTGTAGCATTAAATTCATACTTCATCATGGTGGTATCTACATGTGTGTGTTTTGTGGAACTAGTGTGGATTAAATTTAACCCTTCTAGTGCCTATGGACATTTTAAGGTATGGTTACGCAAGGGCATTATAGGTTGGAACCTCCTTTGGGGAGGACCCACTTGCATGAATTTTGTAATTTGTACTTGTTGCACACCACCACCACATTTTATACCCTCCAAGCACTTCATTGCCAAATCTATTCTTTCCTTTATCATCATTTTATCAAACGTTCCTCAAAACCATTATGTGTCATTTGATGTGTCACTTAAACAAACTAGGTCCGACATTAAACTTTTTGGGCAATTCCTTGAAAAAATTTCTAACTCTAAAATCACACTAAGCAAATAATTCAACATTTATTAAAGGCACTAAGTAAGGTATGAAATAATTGAACTTCTCAATAACCTTACTAACAATTTATCTTTGTGTGATTATAGATGGTCCCTAAAAGAGGACAACAAGGAGGACCTTCTCAAGGTGCAACTAAATGCCTAGGGGAAGGCAGGAGCGAAGGACCTCATGTAGAACATGTGGAGTAGGAGGCACAATCATTTAGCATCCATTAGAGAACTCCTATCATTGCACAATCTAGCCAAGAAAAAGGTGGAGAGGTTAGGGCCCTAGCTTATGAAGAGGAACAATGACAATTTTTAGCATGACATGTTAAGGCCAATCAAGTGTTCCCGTAGCTACTATGTCCATGGGAGGTGCTAACTCCATCAAACATTGGAGCATTAGCATGGACAACACATGACCCCCGAACCGAAGAGGAAAAGCTCCATGAACTCCTTCAGAGCCATCAACTTCCAAAACCTGGAGCACAAGACAAGGGGAAGAGACCCATGGAGGAACCACTACCACTAGGAACCACATGAGTTTCAATAAATTCTATAATTTTGTGTCTGTGTCCCAATTTTGTCATATTCAATTCTCCACTGTGGCATGAATAAATTTCTAGTCAGTCAATAATACCATACCTATCCACTGTGTAATCAATTAAGCTTGTTCCTCACTTTCTTTAACTCGAGGATGAGTTTTCATTCAATTGTGGGGATACGATGAACCATGATTTGTCAGGCTCATATCAGATCCACGATATCGGGCCCACGATATTAGATCCATGATATTAGGTAAGCAATATCGTGACCTAAATAGCAATATCGGATATGTGATATCATGGTTCCTATGTGAGCCTATAAATACACAATTAGGAGCATGGGAAAGTCATAGCAAGTTAGTATTAGAGTAGGATATTTTTGTTAGTTTTTCCTCTCAAACCTTTCCCTAGTGCATGCATGCAGTGTGATGATTGTAATTGTATAGAACCTTTATTTGAGTGTGAAGTACTTGGACATGCACATGACCCGCAATAAAGATCGAGATTACTTCATCATTACAACATTCACTTAGTTTTAACTATTATTTATTGCTTTCTTACTTAATCTCTCTTTACCTTCCTCTCCTATCCCTGTTATTAAACATGGAATGAGTGTGACTTAATAACGAGCATTTAAGTGTGACTACTTGGTATCCTAGTAGCATAGCTAGGACATGCGCTTGGTAATCCCAATGGTAGTACACGAGGCCCAAGATGTGTATGGATGATTAAGGGATATGCTCATTGTACTTAGGCTAGCGTAGACTCTCTTCACCCTTTTCCTATTAGATTAAACAAAGTTATTTCCATTGTCCCTAGGAGTAGCACTAGTTAGGACCACATCATACACCTTACTTTGGACTAAACCATACGTGACAAAGAAAATACTAGTCCAGGTGGGAAGACAGCAAATTGCAATCAACGTGTAACAATCTAAATACCACAACTAGTTAGTCTGCGGAGTTTGACCGGATTGTGCGTGAACACTTGTATTTGTATGGTTGAGTGTAGGGGTACCTTGCCACTCATCAATTGTGGAACTTCAATGCTAGCTAGTGATTCCACCTGATCTTTCTTTATTGGCATAGGCTTTATCATTGATACGCATGAAGCATTTGAAAGCTTCATAACCACATCATTTATGTAGCCTAGTATTTTGAGTTTCTTGAAAAGCTTTCTAATGAGACATGGAAATGGATTTTTGGATTTTTCAATTTTCTTCTCCTTGAATCTCGTTTGGATTTTCAAGAAAAAAATATGAGCCATGTTTATTGGGTACTTTCTACTTAGTATAGTGCTCCCCCTTATTGAATAGGTTGATATTCTATTCAATTGCATAGTGGAGCAGATGTGATAAGTTCTTATCTTAAAATATAATTTTCTCTACTATTGTCATGATTCCATCCTATTTGTTCTTATTTCCATAAGCTCTTTCCAACCATAAACTTTTGGTGTTAGGCTTGAGCCAAGTTGAGATCATAGAAGTTTTTGTGCCAACACTGGGAAAGCTTAACACTATAACAATGACATCCATAGCATAAGATACTACAATCTCTTTGATTTTGAGTATGAAATATTTTTACTTATGCTAGAACTAGTACATTTTCTTAAGATACTAGTCTCAATTGGTTGAAAGAGTTGGTAAAAATAAATAAGCTAATAGCTACTCTTATACCTCCTATGATGCAAACTTGAGGAATGACTTGAATTTAAGTCTCACGATCACAATAGCCATGAGGAAGTTATCACTTATGGCCTCAACACACGTGTTAGAAAGCATGATCTACTTGCCTATTGTTGGTATAGGTGGTGTTGAGGTTTCTACATGCATAAAATACTATGATTATTGACATTGTGGTGTAGGTTGGTCAACTTCTTGTTCTCATTCTAATTCCTTCACATGGGGCTATTGTGGTTAATCTTGGCCTCATGCTTATTTTTTTTTCTTTGTTACTGTATCCATATGACATCTTCTCCTAGGGCTATGAGGATCCTCCTTTCTTAGGAACATGTTTAAGTGTCATCTATAATCACCAAGGATCAATTGTTAGTATTTCATAATTTGTGTTATGATTTTGAAGCTTTGTGATCCCTTGGATGGGTTGAATATTTAAAGAATATAACATTATTGGTGATAGGTGATTATGAAATATCATTTACTAAGCTTTAAGGATACTAATTTAGTGAATTATGGATTAAGTTCATTATTTTTTATTAATTTCCTTAATGGACTGAAAAGATAGATGTTATAAAAAGTTTTGAAATTCACCCCTAGGGCTCGCCACAACAAAGATATCAACTCTAGGAGCTCAAGGGATTTGAAATCATGTTGATAGAGTTCACAATTTAGATGTTGTGATGCTCTAGGCTCTTGGATGTTGTGACACCTATATATAGTTTTTAATATGGACAACATTATAGCTACAATGTTAAGGGTCCTAGAAAATATGTTTATACTTAGTTTCACCCAAAAATGCTATCATTCTCTTGTGTTTTATGTATCCTAAAGCTTTGTGAGGCTCACTAAACAAGCAAATAAGTCTTGCCTATGAGAAAAATAATTAAAAATGATGAAAACCCCATTGTATCAACATTATATGAGGGTTGCATTAGCCAAATTTGGAAGGTTTAATAAGAATTAATGGAAATGTCCATAAAATAAAGCATAAAATATGAAGAGAAGTGAATGTGAAAATAATGCAAGAATGTAAATCAGATTATCATAATGTTCTAAAGGGTATCATATTGGTCCATAGACATGATGCATAAGAGTTATACAAGTTTATCCTCCCCAAATCAGGCTCATACCTTTAATGCCCTTGCATAACCACTTCTATAACTTTCTGTGGACACTTAAGGAACTAAATTTGAACCATTTCTTTATTTCAATATGCTCAACTATTGTTGTTAGGGCTTGCACTATACTAAATAAAACAAGCAGATCTATAATTGCATGTAGTAGTGAGGTGGAATAAAATAATAAAGGATAATAGAGATCAAAACATGAGGTACCTTATCATTTCTATAATAGGTTCTCATGCTTAGTATGGTTAGAATGATCATCATACCTATCTATCTAGGTTCCAAACGAAGTACATACCTTTTCTAGTGACATTGCATTGTATTATCCCAACCCATTACTATGAGATCAACTACAGTCACATAAAAATGGCATTACCAATTAAAGAAGACACTCGAGAAGTATATATTATATTCTTGTAATAATTAATTAGTTATAAGAGTTTACTTTAGGAATCTTAGCCATTGGTTAGAAAGAGTATTTTCAAGCATGGTTCAAATATCTTTCTAGCCCCATAGTTAATGCTAATCCTATTAGCAATGCACCTTTAGGTATGGATCACATGTCTTTCAAGTTACATGATGAAACTAGTTTAGGAGATCTTGAGATTTTTGATAGTAGTCTACCTTTAGGCATGGGTCACATGCCATTCAAGTGGTACCCCAATAATATTTTTATGTATGTTGATTAATTAATTATTTTATTATCCTTACCAGATGAGTACCTTTAGGTATGTGTCACACGCCTTTCTAGTGACATAGTAAGATAACAAATTTTAATAAATAATATGATTTCATCATAATTAAAACATGAGTAATGACATAATCATAGGAAGTAATGGGATCCATAGAGGAAATCCAAGGAATCAATAAATTTCCTTGATGCCACAACCTTTTTCAATCCCTCTTGGTCATCCTTATTTCTTTCAAGGCATAATGATCATTGGTTAATTTTAGTTTTATGTCGTAAGAACCATATTTCTTTTATGATAAGGACCTATTATTTATAAAAACTAGAGGGATTGATGTCATGGTTTGACTACTATTATATAATTATGTGTTCAGTATTCTAATACCATAAGATAAATTCCAAATAACAAAGTTAGCCTTTACACATAAGTGATACTTTTTATTAATGGAAATTCATGAAATTGTTGGGTTATGGATGATAGTTTGGATAAAAAATCTTGATGTTTTAATGAAATTTTAATTTTTTGTTCTTACTAAGAGTCAACTAGAAGTCATG
The DNA here is from genome assembly GCA_015680685.1 of Gnetum montanum. Classification (NCBI taxonomy): domain Eukaryota; kingdom Viridiplantae; phylum Streptophyta; class Gnetopsida; order Gnetales; family Gnetaceae; genus Gnetum; species Gnetum montanum. The sequence continues at coordinate 848,001 of MNCI01005835.1, forward strand.
GTATGGATACCACTAGCTTTCCATTAGTCATGGTATATGAAAATAGAGAGGGAATTTAACTATGGATACCACAAGTGCACGACAAGTTGTCATGGATTCATGATATGTTTTTTTGTAATATCATGAAATGACTAAGATTCATGGTAAAAAATTTTTTAATTAAAATATCAAAATTTACAAGTCTAAATTTGATGAATTTTATATGCACGAGTTTGCACTATAACCTACAACAACAAAATATAATGAATGTACTCATAATTATCAACAAATTCAGTATGATTTAATCAAGGCTCTTCAACTTCTATCTTGATGGTAATAAATTGTAAATTTCTATTGATTTTTACTTGGATTGATGAAAAACTTGAATGCTTAGGAAGTTTTTGAATTGATATATGTTGGAGGAAACATTTTGATAAGTTAGCTAAAATTCTGGAGCTAGATTATTCTCATTGTAGAAGCATCATCTCGTCTATGACTAACTCGTGAGTTGTATCCATGGAGGAATGGTTCAAAAGTCAAATAATTCATTAAGATATAAAATAATTAGGATCAAATCCAATCAAATCCCATGCTTAAGATTGTTACTCATAAGAAAAATCATAAATCTTCATCCTAACGTCCAATCTTAAGTTCAAGAGTAGAAATCAATGGTGAAATCAAATGAAATTATAAAGTACAAACATAGATTATGAATATCATAAGGAAGGTATCACCCAATTCATGATTCTACCTTGCTATTTCCATGATGCAGCGACCTTGATAGGCTATCAATGGACTCTAGTGGTATGTAGTTGTCATAAGGCTTAATGAATCCTTACTTAATAAATTTTCAAGGGAAATTGAGAATTTAATTTCAACTTGACATGGGTTCCTCTAGGGATTGAATCCCTCCTTAATTAGGTGTAGTGCTCTCCCTTTGATATTGGAAGAGCTTACATCATACTTATAGGGAAAATTTATAAATTAGACATATTGATTTTCATTGAGGGAATCAATAAGGATTGATGTAATTCTAAGGTGGTCTTGAACTATATCGCACTGGCAATGTCTTTCGATGTTGATCTGTGTCACGTCTACATTGTAGATCAATATCTACATTCCATAGCGAGGTATAGTTGCTTTTTATTTGATATTATTGATCTTCATCATGGCTACTATGGAGATCAATAAAATTTTGGGTTGAACTCCATCGATTTTGATGATGTGGATCGATATGATTGTACATAGAATATATTAAAATTCTTGATCCCAATTGATATCTTGTCAATATCTATCAGTCCCATGATACCTTGCGATAACATAGACTCAACAAAGTAATTAGTCCTTATAGCTTGGCATTAAAGAAATTGATGCACTTCGATATAGTAAAATAATAAAAATAATAAAAGTTAAGGTCATTTGACTATGGAAATTGAAACATTATGAGGTTTATCATACCCCCCTACAAGCCTTTCACTAGTGCTTGTTTAGCAAAGATGATAATATGCTAGAAAGAAGAGATAAATACTAGTAGGCATGTCTATGATACTACAAATTCATTCTTGATCTTTAAGACAACAAGCCATGCTATACTAGTGAGAAATAAGAGTAGTACTTGTAGTGAAAATAAATGGTGCCTTTAATTAACCATAATATCCATATTATTCATAAAGCTTTAAACATTAAACATCCCTTGTCATCATGATCCAAGTTTATCACAAAAAGAGATTAATTACATAACACGACAAAATAAAACATGTTTATGCCAACCACCAAAATGGCTCAATAGCCCATAAGCATAATAAAAATTAAATTAAATTCATATGAGGATCAACCCTCTAATCATCCTTCTACCTCCATGTCCTCCTCAAAGTGAGAGGGTTCGACTCCCTCATCCTCATCTTTGATTTGAGGATGGACATTCTTCTTAATGTCCACCACTTTCTTATCCATGGCCATGAGGATGTTGCTCACTTTCTCTAGCAGCATCAGGATTTCTTGTTGAGTGGATTTCATCTTCTATAGCTAGGCTCTCATCTTCTCTTAGAATTCTTGAACTTCATTGGCCTTAAGTGCCAACAAAGAGCCTAGGTCATCGAATTCCATAACAAAGGGGCTAACCTCGGTGTAGATTTTTAGCGATTGGAAAAAGGTGTTTTTCTTTAACATAATGAGATGCACTTGCATGCCTATTTAGGATTCTGACACCTCTAACTTCCTGAAGATAGCTCCAATGAAGAAAATAAAAACACAGTTTAAGTGCATCATCGTTATAGTGATACACCATGTACCTGATTGGTAGGTACACAAAATTTGTCTCCTTGCCATATTTCAAAGCCTTCATGACCTAGAGAGATAGGCTCAAGACATAAGTGGTTTGTGTGAATGGCAGGACATTAGTAACGATCATCCTAGCCATCACATAGTGATTGAGATGTAGGTTCACGAAATGGAGCCCTTTGGTCTACATCCTGCCAGAGTTCTTAACTTTTTATGAGTTGAGATAGGTTGTCAACCAAATATACTTGTTTGGGAATTTTTTCTTTCCTCATTCTCATGCATAATTCTCTCAAGTATTTAGCATAAAGATATGTGTCCCTGATAACTTGCTCTAGTGGAATATGTAAATGTAATTCATTAAACAGTTTTTCTATATGTGCTTTAGTTGTGAATTCTTCTTGCAACCTTTTAGGGAAGGGTGGTACAATTGTTTTCCCAATTACACATGAGGATGTTGAATGTTTTTCCACTTCTTCAATGGGTTCTTTACTTCTTTCCTTATTTACTATTGGTGGTTGATCTTCCTCTTGTGCTCCATCAATGTTATTTTGGAAGCTAGTTTTCTTAGTAGGTCTGGGTCCAATAGTTTTCCCACTCCTAGTGATGATAGAATGTAATTGTTCTTTACCTTTTCTTTGATTGGTGGGGTGTGGTCTATGCTAAGAAGGTAAATCATTCTTTGTTAAATCTTTAAAACATCTCCTTGTTCTAGCTACAAATTGCATTATTCTCTTCCATGAATGTTGTTAAACTTTGTTCATTAACTAGATTTCTCAATAGTTTGTAAATATTTTGGGAAATTGATGTTGGGGGTTGAAAAAATGGTCTTATTTGGAAAGGTGAAGAAGGGTGGTTTCTCATTTTTTGAAAGGCTCTCATAGATTCTTGAATTTTTTCATTACAATAAACTAGAGCTAGATAGTTTGTGATGTCATGTTGTCTATCCCCACATAAATTAGAAGTTTCTTATTGAGAAAAATGAGTTTTTTTCTTTATTAATTTAGTTAACTAATCAAGTTTTCTATTCAATTGCTTGGTTTGGTGGATTACACCTTGCATGATATCTGGTTTTGGCTAGCATTTACTTTGGTCTACTAAAGAGTCAATGATTCTCCAACCCTCTTTCAATGTCACATTCAAAATATTTCCTCTGAAAGAAAAATCTATGTTTTATCTACAATATGGTAGTAACCCCTCTATAAAGATTTGAATTAGTTGGTGAGCTAGAAATCCATGCTTAGGGTTTTTAAGATATAATCCTTTAAATCTATCAAAGGCACTTTCGTAATCCTCCTCTTCCCTTTGTGTGAAACTCATAAGTTTCTTTCTAAGTGTATATAGCCTATCATTGGAAAGGAAATGTTGAATAAAGGCTACCTTAAATTCATCCCATAAACTTATTTGAGTTTGCAAAGTTTGAAGTCAAAAATCAACTTTATCTTTTAAAGTAGATTTGAAGGCTATCATTTTTGTTCTATCCTCTACTAGATGTGCCAACATTGCTATGATACTTTCAAATTCTCATACATGAGTTATAGGGTCTTCATTGGTTGTTGCTCTAAAGATGGGTAGTAAGTGTGAATTTTTAACTTTCACATTCCTTCTCAGAGTAAAAACGAATGATCCTTAAGGAACTGTTAATGTTCTTTGATTTAATAAGTCCCCTAGAATTCATCCTTAATAGGCTTGTCCTAATGGAATATTAGAATATATGCTTCCAAAAGAAAGAGGAATTGAACTATGTACAAATGGAGGTGTATGATGTGAAGGAGACCTAATTGTAAAAGTGATAATTAAAGTTGGAGTTACAATGGGGGTTGGTATTAAAACAATGGTAGCTATTAAAGTGATAGGGGTTTGAATATTTAATGTACTTATCGATTGGGTAGTCCTCCCACCATGGATATATTACTTAATATTTGGCTAAGGTTGAGATTTAGAGAACCTAAAATTGTGGTTGGATTTGTGGTTTACATTGTGATGTTTAATATCTCAAATAAAGGATTAAAAGCTGCTGAAAATCGAAATTGCATGTCTAATTCTTCTTGGTTGGAAAATTTAGTTATGTTTCCTTCTTTGTCATTGATTGAAATCCTTCATTTTCCAAAGGTGTTAGTGGTTAATGGAATAGAAATAGGAATTTATCTTGTGAAACTAGACTATCCTTGTTCCTCTTGAGGTTGCTTCAAATCAATTTGAGTACATTGATAATAGCTTGTGGTATTCCTAGGAGGTTAAATTCATGTTGCTTATTTGATTTTATTTAACAAGCACAGTCTTCCTTGGCATATTCATGGGTAATTAATCCTAAGAATTTGCAAATTGACTTTATGGCTCTTGTAATTATAGCCTCAATTGCAAATTTCTTATAACTTTTATTGAGTTTAAGAATTAAAGGAATTGATTCTTGTGACTATACATTTTTCTTGATTTTAATGTTTTTATTTTTCTACTTAAAATAAAAATAATTTAAAAGAGACCATTTATAAAATTATAAAACAAAAGAAAAATGAAATAAAATGGAAAGAATATGTACCTTTTTAGAAGATTCAATTTAAATTTTGAAAAGAAATATGAAACTTACTGAACCCTTTGATGATGACTAACTTTGCCAACCTCCCCAGTAATAGTGTCAAATTAACAAGCTAGCCAAAATTCTAGAGCTAGATTATTCTCGTTGTAGAAACATTAGCTCTTTTGTGACTAACCCATGAGTCATATCTGTGGAAGAATAGTTCAAAAGTCAAAGAAATCATCAAGACATAAAATAATTAGGATCAAATCCAATCAAATCCCATGCTTAAGACTATTGCTCATAAGGAAAATCATAAATCTTCAACCTAAATTCTAATCTTAAGTTTAAGAGTGGAAATCAATGATTAAATCAAATTGAAATTATAAAGTATAAAAAAAGATTATGAAGATTACAAGGGAGGTATTAGCCAATCTATGGTTTTGTCTTGTTGTTTCCATGGTGTAGAAACCTTGATAGCTTGCCAATGGACTCCAATGGTCTATAGTTACTAGAAGGCTTAATGGATCCTCACTTAGCAATTGTTCAAGGGAAATTGAGAAATTGATTTCAACTTAACATGGTTTCTTCTAAGTATTGATTCCCTCCTTAATTGGGTATAGTGCTATTTCCTTTATATTGGAAGAGCTTACATCATAATTATAGGAAAAAGTTATAAATTAGACATATTGATATTCATCGAGGGAATCGATAAGTATTAATGCAATTCTAATTTGGTCTTGAATTGTATCATTTTGGGAATGTCCTTTGATGTCATTCTATGTCACGTTCGTGGCACAGATTGATATCTACATTCCATAGTGAGGTATAGTTTTCTTTTGTTCAATGTTTTCGATGTTTATCACGGTTGCTATGGAGATTAATAAAATTTTAGGTCAAACTTCATTGATTTTGGCGATGTGGATTGATATGATTGTACATAGAATATATCGAAATTCTTGATCCCAATCAATATCTTGTTGATATTTGTCAGTCCCATATTACCCTGTGATAACACAAACTCAACAAAGTAATAAGTCCTTATCGCTTAGCATTGAAGAAATAGATGTACTTCAATATAGTAAAATAAAAAAAAATTAAGATCATTTTACTACAGAAACTGAAACATTGTGGGGTTCATCACATATGAATGTTATAGAGTTTGGACATCATATATATATATATATATATATATATATATATTAATTCAGAAACCAAAGTATTAGAGGTCGGAAAGATTGTCTTATTCATGTAAGAACATTGGGGCCATACTTAGGAATATCAACCAACATTTCCCCATAGCTTGGGACCAAAAATAATGAGCAAAAAGTGATGAACTAGGGTAATTTAAGAATACAACTGTCCATTGATTTAGAAATTTTGAAAAATAATATTTAACTTATCTAATTTGACCTTTTTCTAATTTTATTAAAAAAGGACTTATAAATCAACATTTGAATTTTAATAAATGGGACTTTAATAATAACTTTTGATGTCTTCATTATTTTTTTCTTTGGAAGATGATGAATTCTCCTTGCATGTCACACTCATGCCAATAGGAATGATTTAAAGAAAACACAAAATACTAAATGATTTATAGAAAATGAAAAATGCAAAATAATGTTGTAAAACAAAATATTGAAAAATTGGTCCTCATAAGGTGTTAATTAGATTGCATATTTCCCCTATGATTAAGATGGAAGGTGAATATATGAAAAATGAAATGGGTTGTGGAAATGATAGAGGTGTCATTGGAATGCATGACTACTTAATAGTCCTTAAATGATTTGACTTATTGCATGTTAAGAAAAATAATTTTCAATGAATATTCAAGATGATATATTTGCATGGTGCCAAATGTAAAGGTAGAATGTATGATGTGGCATTCCTTCCATAAGGTTTGGAATTTTTTACATTGAGGTACATAAGTGGGGTTAGTAGAGGAGCTTATCTTCTAGTTGAAATTCTACTCATCTATCTCTAGCATCATGATGTTATTTGATGTATGCCTTGTGCTATTCGTTTATCATGATTACTACTCTATGGTTCTCATCTAGCAGGCTAAGATTCATAAGATGTTCTTTTGTGAGAGGTAAATGTTGAAATCATGTTCACAAATAGTATTTCGTAGACATAGTTTAGTTTGAATGGGAAGCTTTGGTAACTTACTGTACATTAATTCATAAGGGGAGTAGCCTAGAGGAAGCTTTAAAGTGGAGTAATAGGCCCATAAGGCATCGTTGAGTTTTGTGATCTATCTTTCCTATATCTTTTAATTATCTAGGTAAGGATTCATGTGATCTTTTGTTGGTTACATTCACTTGGCCATTGATTTGGGGATGGTATGATGTAGTTAGTTTGTATTTTGCTCTTAAGCATCTCATTAGCTTTTTAAAATAGCACTAGTAAAATGAGTACCATTATTTGAAATAAGTGTCCTTAGCACATTAAACTTGTTTAACACTTATTGTTAAAAGAACCTTACTTCTAGTGTTATGATACAATTAGTTACTACTATAACTTTTAATCCTTTTGCATAATAAACTACAACAACAATGATGTAGGAATTCCCATTAGACATGGATGTGATGGGATCCATGAAGTTAATCCTCCATAAGTTAAATGACTCTAATTGGTTAGACCCATTATTGAGAATCCTCAAGTCTTCTAATCATCTCACCATCTTGTTGAGATCTTCCATAGGAATTGGCAGAGTGATATGCATCCTTGAAGATTGTTGGCCAAAAATATCCTACCATGAGGAATTTAATTATTACTTGTCTTCCTCCAAAAGACCCCTCATGAGCATCCTAGAGAATTTTGAATCGATCTTTCTTTGGAACATACAATCACACCCAATCATTTGTGCAAATTTTAGAGGTTAATCTTTATCTCCATGTAAGATTTGGCCTAGTGTAGGAATTTTTTTTTCTTTCACTTATCTAATTAAGTAGGGACTTCTTATTTGAGTAGATATGTGAGATAATTAGCATACCATTTTTTTTTGTATTAGATGTAACTATTGCTACTTTGCAAATAATAGTTCATTAGAAAATTGATCAAAGAGTGGCTCTTAATTAGCCCTTTTGTCCCATTGTAATTGAAATAAGTGATTAGGTATAGCATTTTTGTCCTCTTTCTATCGATCATCATGATGTCAAACTTATGAGAAATTACTATTCATCATATGATATGAGGATTAGCCATTATGAACTAGATTGCACTATGATGAGTGTGTTAAAAAATAGATATCCAAGTTCATAGTGCCTAAATTTCTCTAAGACATACACCATGACCATGGGTTTGTTTTTCATAGTGGTGTAGCTTAGTTGCATACTTGACATACCTTAGCTTACATAATGAATGTTATATGGATGCTTTTAATCATCCAACTATGTAAGCACAACTTTGAAGGCAAAATTGGATGCATTTGTCATGACGTGGAATGGCTTAGAGCAATTAGGAGCTTGTAAAATTGGAGTCTCCACAAGCTTCTACATTAGGACTTTGAATGCATGATTTCACTCTTTAGTTCACATGAATGATACATCCTTTTTTTATTATTTTTACTGGTTTAGTAATTTTGAAGAAGTTCTCTATGATCTTCTATTGTAGTCTATGTATCTAAGAAAAGATCTAACTTATTTTACTATTTGTGGTTTTTGTGTTATTTCTTGTATCAGTCTTATCTTTTTAGGATTCATATTTCTTCCTCCTTATAATACTTGATGTCCAAGAACAATGACCTCTTAGATCATTAGATGGATTTTCTACTAGTTGATCTTGAGATTGGTTTCCACACATCATTTCAACACCTACATTAGATAGTCTAGTGCCTACTCAAAATTAGAACCTTAGGTGGAAAAGTCATCTATGAAGACCTCTATACCATTACCTATCTTTTTTTGAAAAATAGTAAGAACTAAGCATTGGAATATTAAAGGATCATTACATAGGCCAAAGAACATCTTTTCTGTAGGTAAAAGTCACTTTGGAACTCATAAACATAATTTTGGCTCAATCTTTTAGGGCTATCTAAATTTGATTATAGCCATTGTAGCCATCCAAAATTTTGTGATGCTTGTGGCCTACAATAGTATCCAACACTTGGTTTAAAAATTGTGATGGAAAATATCAGGTTAACATGTTTAACAACTTATACATTATTCACTATCCATCTTTCTTTATTTGTTACAATCACAAGTTAGCTTGCCCACTCACTATCTACTATAGGGTAGATGAATATAATCTTTAGAAGTTTTTGAAACTCCTTTTTAAGAACTTGCTTTAATTTTGAATTTAACCTTTATTATAGTTACCTTTTGGTTTTGATGTTGGATTAGTGTAGATTCTATGTTGGCATATGCAAGAATTAATCTTTATTATTTATCATAAGATGAACCAAAGGCTATTGACCATTTATTTATGATTCTTGTAACTTCTATTAATGTTTTTATGTGAGCTAGGCATTTACAATTACCAATTTACCATTTTTCAAGAATACATATTTAAGTGAATCCTATAATATTTTGAGTTCAATAGTATCTGGTTTAGTTGTTTTAGGAATTTCCAACTTCGCTAATCCATCTCTACTTTTTGGTAGTTTTCTACATGGGAAAGTTACATCTTAGCTACTAAATCTCATTTGCTTTATCAATATCTGCACTTGTGAGGACATCTTAAGGTTCCATGGATATCGTAGATTTGCAACTTGCATGTGATCAATCATTGTATGCCTTCTTACTTGATGGTTGTTGCATATAAACACCTTTGCACATTTGTTGATTCTTCATATACTTTGTAGGATGTGATGAGCTTGTGTTTAATTTTCTAAATTTTCTACATGCAATTGCACCTTGTGTTATTATATGCGATGCATGGAATAACCTTGTTCTCTATAACTCCATGTTCATTCTCCTTGGAAATTTCCAAGGATAGGTCTTTGATCTCAATATTGGCATCAATTAAGCTTAGCCAAGTCCTTTCCATGATGATGGAAAACTTCCCCTTGTAATTATTAACATGGATCACTAGGAAATTAGCAGCATATGACCATTTACTAATGGTGGTTGCAATGTATTCCACTAATCCTAAAGGAAATTAGCAAGATCTAGAAAAATGTTATATTTATTTAAAGTATGTAGGTTCAAGGCTTTGCACATTTATTATAAGATCAAGTTAACTCTAGAACTTGAATCTAATAGAGCCTTATGAAGATCATTTCCTATGATTTGTAGATAAATGAGAAGACTTTCTAGATATGTTCTCTTCCTAGAAAGGTTACCTACCTTAATCTAGTTAGTGACAACATGGATTAATATTATAATTTGTATGTTAGGTGTGCTTTGGTTTGAAGGTAGCTAAAAATGCACCTAGGAGGATGTAGGTATGGGTTCCATAGTTGCAGATGCTTAAGTAGGTTTGGGTGGACTAACAAGTTTGAGGAATGAACATTTATAAGGCTTGCACTTAAAACCACTTGAGTTACTATCCACTTGTATGTTTATAACTCTGGTAATACATATAGCAATGGATTAGGAGCATGCGGTTAAGAGTACTGGTGAAGGTGAGAAGCATAAGAGGAAGATTTAACCTATAGAGTAGTAGATCTATAATACTTAGGAGAATAGTAGTAATGAGAAGAAACATAGGTGATGGAGTCTCTTACGAATATAGGCTTCTAGACATAATGTCCATAAGAATTAGATTACCTCTAGAGATATTACTACCTTGGTGGTGGCATCCCTCATGATTGTGGGTTATGCCACTATTGATAATACTCTTGAGGTTAAGGTCAAGCCCCAATAGGATATCATTACTATGGATAGTAGAGATACTTGTAGTTTTCTTAAGGGTAAGGCAACCTCATGGGTGCTTGCCCTTTGGTAAATTTTTGGTTTAAGGCATAAACCCCAAACTCCTAAAGGTGTAATAGAATTAAACAACATCCCTTTGGATGCTCATATTGATACTTTAGATACTTCCTCATCCAAATCAGAGTCTATAACCTCCTTTGCTATAGTTCCTTTTCCCTTTTGCTTTTAGTAGTCATTCCTAGTATCTTTTTTATTCCTTCTATCATTGTCTCTAGCTCTATCTTGCTCTAGTTTTTCCTCCATGATTTTCAATACTATTTAAAATTTTTCATCAATTGAGTCACGCATTTTGTTAACCTTGACTAAAATTTTAGTTACCAACTTTTGGATTAACAAGGTATTCCTTTAAATTATTTCTTCTAATGATGCCTCCTCTTTTGGTTCATAATTGTAGAGAGAAAAATATCTATTTTACTCTTCAATGTTCTTCCCCTTCTTAAGTTCTCCTTCCTTGTTTGGTATTTGATCAACCAACCTTTGAATCATATGAGCTCTCATCTCTAAACGTCTACCTTGGGCATAGATCCCAAAAGTTTCTCTTATCTTATTTTTGAGTCCATTTATAATATGGCATAGTTATTTCCTCTAAGAGAAGCCATGGTCTATGCATATGTGTAATATTAAGTAATACCTATCTAGGGCTACATTAAGGGATTCATGATTTTCTTGCATCCATACCGAAATCATTTTCATTAGATTAGACCCATTAGAGTACATATGATATTTGTCATTAAATATTTTCAACTTCATGCTTCACCTTCTGATTAATTCTAATTCCAAGGACTAGTACCAACTTTCCACTTTCTTGATGAACATCCTATAGATTAATTATAGCTTGTACCATTTATTTTCTACAATTTGCAAGGCATAGGAATCATGAAAGATTTGTAGATGGTGCTGAAAATTAGCATTGTAGTGTTTTGTTAAACTTAAAGATGTTTTTTATGTCTAGTTGTTTGATTCAGCTATTCCTATGATGCCTGGTAGGAATGTAGACTACCTCCCTAATTTTAGTCCTACTACTAGTAAGAAATAATTCATCATAATCATCTCTATCCTCATGGTATTTTTATGTTGATGCCTCCTTTGGTGATGGTTGTTGATGAGCATTCGAGGCACCCCCTACGTCCAACCATATGAATCACAAAGCATTCATGTGTGATCCGATCAAATTCTGTAGACTCTATGTATTCTTGTATACTAGTCTTCTAGGAAGTGAACTTTGTCCTAATAGTCATTTGTTGTCTTCTCAAATACACTTGTGATGAACATGGTATGGTTAAGTGTAATCGAGGCATATTATTTTTATTATTTTATGTTTTATGTTCCTGGTACTTAAAATAGAAAAATGAAGTAATTTAATAACTAATTTGATTTAACAAATTAACTAATCTCTAACTAGTCCTAACCTAAGCATTCGGTCCCACTCTTCGTACATGTCTTGAGCCCACGTATCCACTACTAGGGTTACCAAGCACTATGCTAATGGACAAACCAAGCAATAATGCTGTTAGGACTACCAAGTGAATACATGTTTACGCTTGAAGTGATCATACTTATGTGTTTAATCTATTTAGCTTAATTAATTAACTAATCACTTGAAATCTAATTTAGCTTAATTAATTACATGATTAATAAAAATAATAAATGCATAAATGAATCATCAATCTATCCCAAGTGTTGCAAGGTTTGATCAAAAGGCTCATCTTTATTGTCATTTACATTGATGTTTTCAGGTACAACAATGCTTGAATAAAGATCTGTATACTTTTTGACTTCTATTGCAAGCACTTAGAGAAATATTCTAACTTTTCAATGGAAAAATTACAAGAGATCCACTATAACTATTATTGAACCTATATAAACATGGCTGATGAGCATGTATTTATAGACTTTATTTAAGAGCTACATCGACAAGGCCCCATAGACGTAGCAAACACTACATCAATGTGGCCTCATCGATAGGGCCCCATAGATGTAGCAAATGCTACGTTGATGTGGCCCCATCGACGGGGCAACACCACATAGATGGGGTCACATTGACGGGGCCCTATCGACAAGGCCACATTAATGGAGGCCCAGTGACACAACATAACGATGATTCATTATATCCCCATGACTAATGAAAACTCATCCTCGAGTTCCTTTACAAAACTAGGAAAGTATCTGATTATTGACTACCCCTTGACATAACAAACTAACTTGACAACACTAAGTGCCTAGATGTACAAATCAACAACATTACAAAAATTGTGGTGTTCATGACACAAAATTGAACACCATGAAATGATTACTCAAAATTGGATAGCATATCCTTTAATGGCATGAAGGTAGTTATGAAGATCAAATAGTCCCAGGTGGTGGAGGTTCCTGAGGTTCTGAAGGACCTTCGCTAGCTTCAGGCACATGTGGTGGTTAAGGTAGCTATGGATGTCTTGCTATGATTGCAACCTCTAGTAAAAGGCGAAAGACATCTAGTAATGCCTTCATCTTCTACTCCTTACTCCAAGGATCGTTCATAGTCCACATGACATTGCCAATGTGGACTAGAGTGGGGATATCCCATAGAGAGGGAATTACTGGGAACAACTCCTTAATGTTGACAAAGTAGGTAGTGAATTAGTTACATTCGACATCAACCGCCTTGACTATGTTTTGCAGCTTCTGGTAGTCATTCATTTTTTTGGCCAAGTTCTTAGTAGTAGATCTCTAATTAATGTATTTTCCCTTGAGAAAATCATGTTCTACATTTTACATTGCAAGATTTTGCTTGGTGTCCTTATGGTGCTTGAACTTAGCCTCGTACAAAAAGTATGAGCTAGCCACTTGCTTCTCTAATTCTAACTACAACCATCTAGTAGTTAGCAAAGCCAGATTTTCATATTGGATATTGGCAAGCTTCATGTATTTTTTCATATCCTCAATCTAGAACTCATTCATGTGGATTTCTGTCTTATTGTAGACATTTATCCCATCAACAATAGGTTTCCAAACTTCTCTTCCTTGTTGGAGTTGATGGAGGGTTTCATTTAATTTTTCCTTCACCAACTGGATGTGCTTTTCATTAACTTCCTTTTGTAGACCAATGTGACCTTTGTAATGATTCTTAACTCTCTCAAATTTGAGAGCCTCTAATTTCTAGGCAACTACCTCTATTACAATCTTCTAGTGAAGGGCATAGACCTCCTCCATGGAGAGGTTTCTGTTTTTAGCTATCAATCTTCTTAGCTTTATGTTTGTTCTAGCTAGTTGCTCCTACTGTTGATGGATAAAGTTAGTCAATTATTGTTTATGCTCATTAACATTTAGCAGGGGATGGTTTTCTATAGTCAGTTGCACATTCTCTTAATGGGTCAAATCCAAGGCATTCTAAATTTTGTGTTGTGTAGCCTCTACCAAGGATTGGTAGAACACCATCATTTCCATTGCATCCTCAACCACTTTTAGTCTAGTGTGAAGTTGTTCAAGAGCTTTATCTTTTGTCAATGCCAAGTTGAAAAATGTAGGGTCAACAATTTAGGCTCTTAATTCAACTTCATCAGCCAAGTGTTCATTTAGCTCCTTGGCCATTTTGAGTTGCCCCTCCAAAATGATGTTTTTGCCTCTTGCGTCTAGCAACTTCGACTGGATTGCAGTAATACTATCCAAAAAATCAAAGACACCTAGAAGTAATTGCACAATTCCCACTAGTTGGTCCAGTAGTTCTTCATGCTGTGCTATGCTTAATTTGTTGCTTATGATTCCTATGAACATCTGCACATCTTTTAGTGTAATGATTTCTAGTACAGACACTGCAGGTGCATTAAGTGTTTCGAAAATTCTATCAACAACCACCTCTACTGCTATCTCCTACCTTTGGTGATGCATCACTAGCACTATTACCCTCTCACCTTTCTCCAAGCGCATTGAGAAAGTTGTGATGTTCCTAGAGATTTTTGTGAGTGGCTATTATTCTATAAGAGATACAGTGACCTCTCTAGTGCTAGGATTCGACCTTGTAGATAATTGTATTCGTTTGAACAAGAAAATGGATCCACCTCCCCCCCCCCATCAGGATGGCTATTTGGGCCACCTCATTTAGGTGACTCATCACTAACCGGTACATAGATGGGTCCCCACCACTCATGCTTGCTTATTGCACTTGTTTGCTCAAGAGTCATTCTTGGTATTCATGGAACCATTAGGTTATTGCATCAATGTCCAACATAGTTGTTTGAGTGGTAGGTGGAGGTGGTGGCTATTGCTCCTCTTCTTAAATGATCATTGCAAGTGTCTTGTCTTTCATCATCTCCACCTAATTAGTGGTCAAAGCATGCCTAATAGCATCATTTGTATAACGAACTATCCCTCCCCTTTGACAGAGTTTTCTTTTGGGACATGGAAATGGGAGTGCCTTCCTTCCACGTTCATTTTCTTTAAATTGCTTCTCCATCTTTAGATAGATCAACTGTGGAAGGTTGACAAGGAATATCCCACTCAAAGCAACACATGCACAGGTAAAAAAGGTAGTGATTTTATTGGGCCTCATCATGGGATTTAGGTGAAAGGCTGCAATCTTGTAGTAAATCCTTTTTGTTGGTGTGAGCACACCAAATTCCTTACAGTCGACACCATAGCACCATTGCACTCATTCCTTTTTGATGTTTGGGTCCACCTACATTGAAATATTAGCCAAATTCACCCCTATTTTTGGCAATCCATGCACTTCAACAATGGCCTACATTGAGTAGGACACTGAGATGTCCTTGATTTTGATCATTGAACTAACCTGCTTATTATTCTTGAATAAGAATGTCGCTCCCATGTACCACTTCCTAGTGGAAGTGATAATTGGCCACATGGGAGAGGTCTTTAGTTGGTCCTATACTTCTTTAGGTGCTTGCTTTAGGAAGGGGCCAAAGTTTAACTCCTAGAGCACTATTTTTTGGACCTTCCTTAATTTGATTTGATTTAGGAAGGCTTTTGTTAAGGTCACCTCAAGGTTTGCTTGCTAAGTTGGTGCCTCATCCTAGTGGGAATGTTTTGTTGTTGCTGCTAGTTCTGGAGTTTGATGAATAAATTCCACCTTGGCCTTTTCCCTAAGAGGACCCATGACATGGGTTGCAAGTGATTCTTCATGGGCTTGTTGTTGGTCCCTTCCTGTTCTTGGCCATTTCATCCTTTGTTGAGATGGTCCTCCTTCCTATGTGTGCTTCCCTTTTGGTGCCATTTGTGATCACAACACATCCATGGATTAGTAATTATAACGTGTAACTTTGAATATTTGGGAACCTTATCTCATCAGTTAGTTACACTTGGCTAAGGTTGGACCATGGGAGATTGATTATTTTATTCTTATTTTATTAATTAATTTTTAGTATAAGTGTCACCAGAGCTCGTTGGAAGGGTTTAACTTCTATAATTTGGTGTTCAAATGTTGCTTTCATAGTTGAACCTTTATGGGAGTTAGAAAAAGTGGCAAAAGTGTTTCTGTCAAAAATGGAACATTTGTGGCCCCCACGACTAAGAGCTTACCTCTGGTAGCTATAGGGTTGAAGAACAGAGTAATTTGGATAAACGATTAGGAAGTTATGGGCTATGGAAGGTTTTGGGCTCTGAAAATTTGAAAAACTCCCTTGGTGTTTATGAGAAAATGTGAAAATTTCTAAGGGGTCATGCATATTTATACTATTTTTCTGCTACGTTAATGGGGCTGCATATACGGGGCCTCATATACACATTAGTTCTATTGATAGGGCCTTGTATATAGGGTCCATAGATGAAACTTTCAAACTTGAATATCTTGAAAAATAAAAGGAATTTTGAATGAATTTGGAGTCCATGGAGTCCTAGAAAAGCCAAGAATATGATTAAATCATTGAAGAAGGTATTTGAAAGTTCAAAAATTGAAAATTTTTATTAAGAATATGTGTATATAATAAAATATGTAAATGAGCACATGGTTTGATGCAAAAGATGGATGTATGAAAGATTCTATTTGCAAGAATGCCTAAGGATAAGATGCTGAATGAACCCAACCAAGAGATATGCAATTGGGTCCTCCCCATAACAGGCATATGCCTTGTTTTCCCTTGCATAACCTTAACCTAAGGAGTTTGTGGGCCCCATAGGCAATTAATGGTTGATGAAGTTAAGGACCAAAATAAAAAGAGTTTACCCAAGAATTCAAGTACGTTGGAGAAAGACACCAAATCAAGAACATGGACATTGGTAGTGAGGTGAGTTATGGGTAGCATAAATGGATGATGGAGAAGGTGGAATGGAATTTTGAATTGAGGTCATAAGAAGTCCCTTATGGATTTGTGTTTAAATGACCTAAGAAGATTCATCCTCGGTCCAAACCAAAACCAACTACTTTTAGTGAGTTTACATCATCACTCTAAGATCGATCCACCCCCTCAAGACACAAGAGTGCTCCCACAAAAAAACCAAAATTCCATAAAGAGAAGAAAAGAGAAGCAAGAAGTGAGAGAGGGCATTAGTTAGAGGGGATCTTCAAGCATGGGTAACATGTCTTTCTAGTTCCATAACTAGTGCTTGTAGCCCATTTATTTGTCTAAGGGATGTGCTTTGAATTCCCATCATGTTTTTTTTTTCTTTTTTTCTTTTTTTCTTTTTGGATGGAAACCACACCATGCAAAGACTTTATTTAACTTCCTATTATTGGTCAACATGGAATGGTAGGAAGCCTATGAAAACACTCATGCACCTGAGCAAGTAGAAGAGTACAAAGAGTATTGAGTCCCCTTGAAGTCACACCCTATGCAAACCTTTGAATCTTTCCCAATTTTAGAAAATACCAAGGTCATAATTTTATTAAAAGTTTATTTAATGAAAGGGACCTTAAACTTCCAAAATAAGAAAAACCATAGAGTTTGTGGATGGGTGGATGTCATGGACACACTGCCTATTCCATGAAAAAAAAACCTTAACTTAGCCATTAATACAAAAATTCAGAAATAGAAACTAGACATTAGCAAACAAAACATTAAGTAAAAACCACCATTAGTAATAGCTACAACACAACTATGTCATGTTGGCACAAAGCATGTTTATTAACAAAAATTAGAAAATCATGCTAAAAATAAAGTAAAACATATAAGAATGTGTAAAATACTCAAGAAATATTTAAATGTACTAATGATGGTGTAAAAAAATGATGTAAAATAGGAACAAGTTTTAAAATCAAAAAGGTGTAAAATAAACAATTGCAAAGAAAAAAATGTGTAAAACAAAAAATAGAAAAACTTATGAGCCATGTAGATGATTAGCATGTGCAGCCATATCCCCCATGACTGAGTTGGAAGAAGGAGATCCAAGAAATTAAGCATGGTTGCCCATTTTTTGAGGTATTTGTTATACTAGCTTACTTTAGCTTGCAAAAAGGCTTTATCTATTGGATGTTGATCAACTAGTTTTTGTTTGGACTTTCAAGTATGTATATGATCATGGACCCAGAAGAAAGGTGTCATTGATTATATAAGGCCCCTCCCATAATGTTTGGAATTTGGTTTTTTGAGGTACGTGTGTGGGATTCTAGTAGAAAACCATATCTTCCGGTTGAAATTTCACTTTTTATATTCTAAGATCATGACATTGTTTGTTGAATGCCTTGTGCACTTCATTTAAAGATAGGGCTAACAATCAATTTTCATCTAGCACATTGAGGTTGACCAATATTTCTTTTTGTACCAGACTTAGGTCAAGATCCAAGTCACAGGTTGTTGAAAGTGTACGAAGCTTGGATTGGATTGGGAGCATTGGAAGTTCCATATAGTAACTCGTACAAAGAGTAGCTAATAGGGAGTTTCCATGTTGAGCGGTAGGTCCAAAGGGCTTCATTGAGTTTTGTACTCCAGTCTCTCCTATATTTGCTAATAGTTCTTGTTAGAATCTTTGTAATCTCCATGTTAGTCACCTCTACTTGACCATTGGCTTGGGGGTGATAGGGTGTTGTTGATTTATGTTCAACCCCCAAGCATTGCAAGAGTTTTCAAAAAGTGGCACCTATAAAATGGGTTCTATTGTCAAAAATTAGTGCATGTGGCATCCCAAACCTGTTCACAACATTTTGTTGTACAAATCGAGTAGCAGTGAATGATGTATAATCGATGATGGCTGCTACTTCTACCCATTTGGTACAGTATTCAATGGTGACAATTATATATGCCTTCTTCTTGGACATGGGTGTGATGAGACCTATGAAATCTATGCCCCATATATCAAAGAATTCTAGTGGTTGAATCCACTATTGAGGACCCTCCATTCATGCGGTCATCCCACCATCTTATTGACAATGCTCATAAGATCAAATAAATTGGTTGGTGTCCTTAAAGATTGTGGGCCAATATTATCCTACCATTAGAATTTTTATGAGGATGCATCTCCTAGCATAGTGGCCTCCACAAGGACTTTCATGAGCATCTTGGAGAACATGCAATAGATTTGCATCAAGTACACACCAGCAAACAAGGCCATTAGCACACACCTTGTAAAAGTGTCCGTTGATTTCCATGAAGTGCTTAGCCCAATGAAGAAACTATTGTTTCTTTCTGTGGTCCAGATCTTGTGGCATCTAATGAGTAAGAAGATAAGTGAATATGGCATCATACCATTTTAATTCTGTAGGCATTTGAAGGTTAAGATTGGCTCTATGCTAGGAGATCATTGAATGTTACTACCATAGAATGTTACAAACATCATTGAAGGTTAAGATGAATAACAAATAACTACCATAATTTTGTAGTTACAAACATCATTGAAGGTTAAGATGAATAACAAATATCTATGGAATTTATTCATAACTACCTTAAGAAGTTATAACTTATATAGGAAGTTATGAGAAAATCAAGCCATAGTTGGCAAGTGTCTTCTTGGTAATTACAACCTTACAAATATCAAGGAGATCTAGTTATAACTTCTATAGGAGGCTATAACTTCTATGGAAAGTTTTAATTTTCATAGAAAATAAAGTTATATTTATCAAATGATTATGAATTCCTCCCTTTTTAAACCATAAACCTCCCTTTTTAAAATTACCAATTGTAATTCAAATAAACTATAAGTTTTTGCTTGCAATTTCTTTAAAAAAATCATTAGTAAAGTCATGTGATCTTAAGATATGTAAGCTCACATTAGGTGTGCCTTTGAGTAGGTGTGTAGGCTTCATGGCTATCATGACCACTACCGTGCTACCTCCATCGCATGCAACTCTTGCATGGCTTGCATCTCCTGCTTATGCTCCCGGATCCTTCTACGACTAAGGTTCTATAGGCATGGCACTCCTACCAGCATTGTCTCTGGTCTTTGTAGTCATTATTGTGCTTACTGCTACTCCAAAATGGCCACCGATGACATCAAATGAGAAATTGTAGTCCTCCTCTAATTCTCTCTACACCAATACCCTGCGATCGCATGACCCTTCATTCGACAAAACTCATGTGCAAGCAATTGGAATTAAAGAGGAGCTATCATCAAGAATTTTGACATTACTATGCATGATGAAAATGTTACTATGATGGATACCCTTTGCTTAGGGTTCTTAAACCCACTAGATACCCTTAAAAGGCTGAAGCAGCAACTTGTAGTATAACTTAATTTTAATTTATATATCAAGCAACCTTGCCATTTTTTATATAATGATGACCATTGCTTTAGGGCTTCTAGAATATTAATTTTAAATTTGAAGTTGAATTTTGTTGCCCAAAATAGTTGTAGGTTTGGCATGCTTGTTTTGCTTTAAAATACTAATTTTGTTTAGAGCTTCTTCTTTCATGAGTTGTAGGGCTTGTGCTCTTCTACAAGTTTTGAAATCAAATTCATAGAATCTTATTAACCTTTTCTTTTTTAAAATTTTATTTCATGATATTATTTGCTACTACAATTTAGACTCAAATATCATCATTGCATTTCATATTGTCATGCTTTTTCTTATAGCGAGGGTTTATTTTTTCAAAATAATGATAAAATTTTCAGACAATTTTGCCAATTTTTCAACAACCATTAACCAAGAATCTTGTTAATTTTGTTAACTTTGTGTCAAAACTATGGCTTGATTTGGAAAAATTCATCAAATGCTATTTGGGCCATTAAACTGGATATTTTTCTCTTTGCTTTGTTAAAGGGTCTACAAACTCTACAATTAAATTTTTACCACTGTTTGGAGGCCATCATAAATTGAATAGGAAATCATGAGTTGAAATGGCCTCTCCAATAAAAGAATGCACAACATAACAATGGGTCTTTATGTGATCCATCCAACATGTAATTACTTGTTAGTTTTCCTAAGTTCTTGCATATTTTTCAAAGACAATGGATGTATAAATTTATCTATTTTGTTTCTGATCATCATCATTCTTTGAGCCATCCGATTTAGCATGAAATCTAAACTAATAAACTTATGCAATGTAAGAGCTGATGGTGATGCGATTGTAAGTGCACTAACTTGCAATTGCTTGATTATTTGCAGAAATTCATCTCCACTATTATATATATTTTTACATGGGAAAACCACAAATTTCTCATCCTTTTGCTAGAAACACCTTACTACAATTTTCCTTTCTCTAGTTGAAAAAAATCTTTCGTTAATTCCATTTTCTTTATAATGCCTTTGGTTTTCTACTATGAAATTATGAACACAAACCCAAAATGTGCACACCTTGAATATAGAGTATTTTCTATTCATTCTCCTTCAACACCTTTCTTAATCATGCTTCTCAGTATTGCCCTTTGAAATAAATAATCTAATTCTTATCTTCCAATCACCAATAAAGAATTAAATTGAGAAATTTAATTCTCAACATTATTTCATAAAATTTGCTTCATCAAATGGTATAAATGTGATAACATTTCTTACCCACCCCACACCCCCCCGCCCCCCCCCCCCCTCTCTCTTTGCACATTAGCTGAGAAACATAAATTTTATTGGAAGCATTTTCCTTTTTACATAGAAAACCATAAATATTTTTTTAGGAAAACTTCCATCAAACTTAAGGTTTGATGAAATAAAAACCTCGCTTCTAATAAAAATGAGGAAATTGTACAAACAAAGTTGTATACAGACTATTCTATAGGTGGGAAGAGAATAGTTAAGGTAACCCTTTTAGGGATTCTCATGTTGCTAATTCTTTCATATTCTATCTCCATGGTGATGAATGTTCTTCTTCCTTCTTCTTTCCTAGTTGAAGCTTCAACTTGGTCTGCTTCACCATTATTCTCAACAATGGTCTTTATCTCTTTCTCATCCAACTCTTTGGTTGCTAATTTTTGAGGTTTTTCATATCTAGTTGCTTATGTATATTGTGACATGAAAGCCTCTCCCCAAGAATCATCTTGATTAGACTCTCTTTAACATTCAACTTTAGTGGTGCATTGGTGAATGTTACCCCAAACATTCGAATGGATGGAGCATCTGCTAGTAAGAAAACTAAGCTCATTGGAAAGCCAAATTAAGAAAGGACTTTCACTAGATGCTCCATGGGTAGTTTCCTTACAATAGGCTCTCATGGCATGCTTTGGATAGGAACCAATCACATAAGGAATAAAATGCCTTCTTGTTGCCATCTCTCTCAAGCTCACTTTCTACCTCAAACTAAGAATAATTCACTTGTCCTTTTTGCTCAAGTGTTGAATTGGATGATGTTATGTTTTCAAGCAAACCACAACTCTTTATATAATGCAAGAAAAATTTGAATTTCCCACCATTTTCCCACTCAACCATGGCTTATTCACTTTCCATCATCATACGGTTGATAAAGTTAATTTCCACTATGTGGTTGGTTTAAATTAATTTTCCATTATGTGGTTGTCTAAACCACCACTCCCACTAAGTGTAGTTAACCACATGATAAGTAATGATTACTTAAGATAATGTAAATTTAAATTTTAAACTAACACTCTAAATTTAACTAATACTTTTATGCATACATATTTTATTATGTCATATACACATAATATAAACATATATTATAGTTAGATATTATATAAGTATGTGTATATATTATTTATTATATATATTATAACTAAGTATGTATATTTAAAACTTACATAATAAAATTTGTTACTTACTACTAGGTATACTTAATATTATTATTATCATTATATTACTATATACATACATACAATATATATATAAAGTTTTGGGAAGTTGCCCAAAGTAATGTTCTATATGTAAAACATTATATGGAAGTTGCAATTCCATTCCACTTAATGTGGACAACTTATATGTCTCTTTCAATAATTACTTGATTTGAAATAGACCTAACCATCTTGCTGAAAATTTATTAGGTTTCTTCATATTCCATAATAACACTAGATCACTAACTTTAAAAGATATTTTCATGGCCTTTCTATTGAACCATATTTTAACTGGAGAAGCATTTTCTAATAGATTATCCTTAGCTCTATCCATTTCGGCTTCTCTTCTAATAAGCAAGGTCATGAAATTTCTATATTTATATATTTTTCCACTATCCCTTTGTACAAAATCAGAGGCCAAGCTTAAAATTTTATTTGTAACTCTTGTAGGCAAACCATAAACCAAGTTATAAGCTAATGTTCCAATAGCCCTTTTAAATCTAATATGGTCATTCCATAATGCAAATTGTAAATAATCAATCCAATTTCCCAGATTCCCCTCCATTGAATTTTTGATGTAGGATATAAGCTTTTTATTTGTAGATTTAGCTAAACCATTTCCTTGAGGATAATAATTTGAAGAAGAAAATAGAAAGATGGATTTCTTTGATGCCCATGTTATAGACTCCTCAGATTAAAAAGTAGGTCCATTATCAGATATCAAAACTTCAAGCATACCAAAGAGACTTAGAATTTGATCTTCTAGGAACCTAATCACATCTAATGCTAAAAAATTTCTTAGAGCTTTTGCTTTTGACCATTTAGTAAAATAATCGGTGGCTGTGAGAATAACCTTATGCCAAACTCTTAAAGGAGTAATTGTGCTGACAAAATCTAAACCCCAAGGTTGAAATGATCTATCCACAACTACTGGTTTCAAGGGGGCTCTAGCCTTTTTGATTTTTGGTCCATGAATTTGACACTTATAACATTTTTGAATTTTTGAGCTAATATCTTGGTACATGTTTAGCCAATAAGAACCATAATGGAGTATATGTTGCATAGTGGACTTAGGAGACTCATAAAACAAATTAGAATGATCATGCGATTGTTCTAAAATAAGGCTAATTTTATCATTATGAACACATTCCAATAAAACTCCTTTGAAGTCCTTTTTATATAAGATTTCCATCTTTAATCACAAACTTATTTTCCTTTTTGAAGAAAGCTCTTTTCTGATTTGTAGTTAAATTATTCAAAACCTTTCTTGTGTTTAGGAAATCTATAATTTTATCATACCAATTTCTTTCATGAGGTTATAGAACACATATCTCATTTTCTCTAGCCAATAACTTGGCTAACCCCATCTCTTTAATAGTTTTGCACATTTCCAATGAAAATTTGAAACCTTGAAGTTTTATAAACCACTTCCCTCTTTTCAATCCAATCTCATTTTGAACCAAGAATTTCTTGACCATAGGCTCAATTAGCATAATATGAACCAATGAGCTTTTCAATTAATATTTGAAATGTTGAAGTGCTTTAATGATTGCAAATGCTTGTTTCTCTTGATCTGAATAATTTAATTTTGAACCTTTTAATTGATACCCAAAAAATTCAATTGGTTCATCTTGACCTTCATCTCTTTGAGTTAAAACAACAACAATTGAATCATTTGAAGCAAAAGACTATAACCAAAAATCTTTCTTCAATCTTGGTTTTACTAAGTATGGAGCTTCTTGAATAGTCCTTTTAATCTCTGCTAGATTTTTTTCTAATTCTAGTATTTTCCTTATTGAGATATCTTTCTTGAGCATATGCATCAAAAGTTTGGTAATTTTGGTGAATCCTAGGATAAACCTCTTAACAAAATTTATCTTTCCAAAGAAAGATCTAAGAGACTCTTTGTTTATAGGATGCTTGATATTCTATACTGCTTGAATTCGGGAGTTATCTATAGCAATTCCATGTTAACAGATTAAATGGCCCAGCAAACTTCTAGATTTAACCCCGAAGCTACATTTCTTAGGATTTAATGAAATACCATATTCACAACATCTATCAAAAATTTATCGCAGATGACCAATATGATCTTTCTTACTTTTTGAATAGATAGTGATAATATCTAAATAAACCATAACAAATTCACCTATTAAACCTTTAAAAGCTAAGCCCATTGCTCTTTGGAAAGTAGCTTCAGCATTTGATAACCCGAATGGCATTCTTTTGTAAGCAAATGTCTCCCATTTAGTGATAAATGTTGTTTTATATCTATAACCCTTATCCACCATAATCTAATTATAACCTTAAAAACCATCTAGGAAGGAGTATACCTAACATCTTGATACTTTGATCAACATTTCATCAATTCTAGGGAGTGGGTACTTATCTTTTTAAAAGGCTTCATTCAAATTTCTAAAGTCCACACAAAGCCTAATGTCACTACTTCCTTATTGGAATGAGATTAGCAAGCCATGTCAAATATTAGACTAGATATATAATTTGGACTTGCAGTAACTTCTTAATCTCAGCTTCTATAGCTAGTTCAAATGATGGATTAGATTTCCTTTACTTTTGGTTAACCTTCATACAACCATTTATTAAAGGAATTTTTTGTGTCATAATATTAGGTCTAAAAGCTTTAAGATCATCATAAGACAAAGTGAAATTCTCTAAATTATTCTTTAACAATAATAACAGTTTGCACCTAAAAACTAAGTTATCTTCCTTTGTTATTTAATATCTTCGGTATCTTGGTAGATCCAATATTCACTACTTCATAAGCTTGATCATATGGATACTATATATCTTTCCATATGTGCATATTTTTACTAAAATCATGTTCATAACCAATCACATTTTAAGAAATCAAATTATACTTAGAACTTGATGCTATCTCTGGTGTGATCTGACTTTCAAATTCTTGCTTATTCTTCATAAACCTAAGTACTTGATCATCATCTTAAAATACTTGTAAATGCCTTATGTTATTTGGTGCTGATGGCTGATGTTCATTTTTAGTTACTACTTCTTCATAACTTTCTATCCTTTTTATATCTGATGTTGAAGCTACCTTAGCTAAATCATTTGCTATATGATTATCCTCTCTACCTATATGTTCTATTTTATAATAATGAAACTAACCCAACAGTTTATAGACAAATTGTTTATAAGGCTACAAGAATGAGCTTTTTACTACACAATTTCCCTTGACTTATTCACAAATCAATCTTGAATCTCCTTTTATAGTGATTACCTTGATTCTGATTTCCAATGTCATTTTAATTCCAATACTTGAAGCTTCATATTCGGCCTTGTTATTTATGCAAGGAAAAGATAAATGAATGGCCTTAAATATTTTTAGGGAATCATCTTTTACTATATTCTAGCTCCTACACCTTTGGAGTTACAAGAACCATCAAAGTATAGTTCCCACTTGCTCTCATTTTGAGATTCCTCTTTTTCGGAGTTACAAACTTCTTGAAGTGTACCAATTTTGGTTTCAAAGATTCTTATTTCAACAACTTTGTTCTTTCCATTTGAAGTAATGTTTTTCAACATCAAAGGTTCACTATATATGTAAATTTGACTTGGTTCCCTTTTCCAAGGTAGCCACATATGAGAATAATCTATTGATATGGAACTTGACAAATTCTTACTCGAACTTCTACTTAACAAAAGACTATGTGAACATGGTGTATCTCATACTTGAAGAGTCACTTTACTTTTTATATAGGGTTCAGAAGCAATTTCCAATAGAACATTTGGTAGTTAACCCACAATATTCACTCTACTTTTATCTACTTGAACAATCTTCTTATTGGATTGTTCAAGAGTCAAACCAAGTTTTTTGCATATAGAAAATGGCATGATGGTAGATGTAGCTCTAAAATCTACCAAGAAATTATGAAGATATTTATCCTTTAATTTTATTGTGAAAAGAAAAGGAGGAGCTTCTTTATCAGCAGTACACCCATAGGTAGTTTTTGATGTTTTATCAATGTTGGATACATAGCTTAACTCTGACTCTCCAACTCTCCTTTTATCTTTAATAAACTCTAAAGCTTTTCTTTGTTGGTCTTCTATTTGTAACAATTGATATATACTAATGTTGGTATTAACATGTTTTAGATCTTCAACTAAATCATATTCTTCATCTCCATAAAAGTCTGGTTTCTTCATCCATTTATTAAAAGTCTAATTTTGAGTACTTTTCTCTACTTGATCTTTTTTACTTTTATTTTTCTTCCTTCTACTTGGTTTAAAAAGCTTCCTCTTAGTAGATAGATCAGAAATAATGTTTGGAGGCCTACAAGTAGTTAATCTTTCTTTTGATCACAAATTATATCCATTTTCCTCATTGTTATTACACTCTTCATTTGATGACATATCCTCTTCAGAACTTGATAGAGAAGATGTTTGACTAGATCCATTGTTAGAAGATTTACTTACATAATGGACACTAGATAGCTCATTATCTGATTCAATATTAAGGAAGTTAGACATAGCAAGATCATTTTCATCCTCATCTTCCACTAAGTTAGTATCTTGATCCTTATATTTCCTATTTTTTTTCTTCCTTGATTTTAACTTTCGCCAAAGCTTTTTCTAATTTCACTACTTTGTTGGATAAATATTTCATTAATTGTTCCTTTTCAAATTCTTTGCTTTCTAACTCTTGCTCTATTTTAATATGAGATGGTCCCAGTAATGCTTTAAGTTGAGAAAAATCTTGCACAGGACTCATCATTTTCTCTTTTTTTTTTTGAGTTGTGATAATTTCTTCATTGTTCAAGCTTAGTTCTTTTTCTAACTATATAGCTTCACTAAAAAATTCACTCAGTGTTAGCAAGTTTGGAGTTCTTCTTAACCAAATTGAAATATTGGGATTCACTACCTTAAGATAAGTATCTCTAAGAACCTCATCTGATGGTCTATATTGTCTTTGAAAGAGCCCACAAATTTGTTGAAACTTGATGTTGAAATCTCTAATTGACTCTTTAACTCCTTTCTTAGCTCTTACTAGCCCACAATACAATTTTTGTTGATCTAATTGATTGTCAAATTGAGCCAAGAAAAAAAATTTCATATCATCCCAGCTTGTGATACTGTTACTTAGCAAGTTTAAATACCAAATTTGAGCCATATCCTTTAAATTTGCCATGAACAACCTATAGGCTTGATCTTGGTGTTGAATATTTGCATGAGCTAAAGCTAACTCAAATAAGTGAATGCATTCTTTAGCTAAGTAAGATTTTTCAGGAATAAAAGGTTCAAGCAAATATTTGTAAACTACCTTAGGAATATCATTGTAGTTTTGAAACCCTAATGGCATAACTCTTTTCTAAGAATTTACCATCCTATTAGAATTATTTTTTATTAATGAACTCTTAAATTTCTTTGCACTTCTCTTATAGACTAATAAACCAGATAGAAGATGATCTTCTTATCCTTCTAGTCTTTACTACACTACTTGGTCCAAACTCAAAAACCTTTTTTTGTTCTTCTTCTGATGAATAATCAGTCTTATAATTAGGAATTTCTTTAGAATCTTTGAAATCTTCTAAACTATTGGTTTGTTTGATCATGAACCCAAAATAGTATCTAGTTTTTAAGCCCTCCTAGCAACAAAAGAACTTTTGCTATGCTAGGACTATGAAACTGTTTGAATGTAATGAACTTAGATAACAAATTTTCTGCCCTCCTTCTAGCGCCAAAAGAACTATTGGTGCACTAAGACTATTAGGCTTATGAACTTAGATGAAAAATTGCCATCCTTCTAGCACCAAAAGAACTGTTGGCAACTATTTGGGACCACCAATGTTTAGCCTTCAATAAGAGGCTATAACTTATATGGAAAGTTTTAATTCCCATAGAAACTAAATTTTTATTTATCAAATGATTATAAATTTCTCCTTTTTAAAAATGTAAACCTCCATTTTTAAAATTACCAATTGTATTTTAAATAAACTATAACTTTTTTCTCGCAAATTCTTAAGAAAAAATCATTATCAAGGCCATGTGGCCTTAAGATATGTAAGCTCACATCAAGTGTGCCTTTGAGCAAGTATGCAAGCTTCATGGTTGTCATGCCCGCTAGCATGTCACCTCCATCGCATGCAGCTCTTATGCATCTTGCATCCCCTACTTTCGTTCCCAAATCCTTCTACCACTAAGGTTCTGTAGGCATGGCACTCACACCGACATTATCTCCGATCTATACAATCATTATTATGCTTGATGCTACTCCAAAATGGCAGTCAACAATGTCAAATAGGAAATCATAGATTCAGGTTCTCTTTTGGTTCTTACTACACCAATACCCTGTTGATGAGACGCGGTTTACACTAGGCCGCGATATCGCGTATGCGATATCGGGTCTTCTCCTGCGATATCGCGTACGCGATATCGCGTCGC
>MNCI01005835.1:877727-909320 GCA_015680685.1 Gnetum montanum
ATACCTCAGACTTGCTTAACCATACACCGTGACACCTACAAGCAAGCCTGGGAAGACAACGAACGATTAACCCCAAGTGTTTCTTGTGGCGTTAAGGCATTTAGTCTGCGGAGTTCGACCGGATCGCGCGTGTACGCTCATTTCGTATGGTTGAGTGTAGGGGTACCTCGCCACTCATCACCTGTGGTCGTGTTATCCTATGTCTAGTGAAACTCGTGTGCAAGTAGTTGGAATTAAAGAGGAGCTACCATCAAGAATTCCAACATTGCTATGTGTGGAGAAAATTTTACTATGATGGATACACTTTGCTTAGGGTTCTTGAACCTACTGGATACCCTAAAAAGGATTGTAGTATAACTTAATTTTAGTTTATATATTAAGAAACCTTGTCATTTTTTATATAATGATAATTGCTACTTTAGGGCTTTTGGAATATTAATTTTGAATGTGAAGTTGAATTTTTGTTGCCTAAAATAGGTGTAGGTTTGGCATGTTCGTTTTACTTTAAAACACTAATTTTGTTTAGAGCTTCTTCTTTCATGAGTTGTAGGGTCTATGCTCTTCTACAAGTTTTGAAATCAAATTCATGACATCTTATTCAACCTATTCTTTTTTAAAATTTTATCCCTTGATATTATTTTTTGCTACAGTTTCAACTCAAGTTTCATCATTGCATTTCATATTGCCATGCTTTTTCTTGTGATGAGGGTTTCTCTTTCCGAGATAATGATGAAATGTTTAGACAATTTTGCCAATTTTTCAACAACCATTAACCAAGAATCTTGTTAAGTTTATTAACTTTGTGTCAAAACTTTGGCTTGATCTAGAAAAATTCATCAAATGCTGCTTGAGCCATTGAACTAGATATTTTTCTCTTTTCTTTCTTCAATGTCTACAAACTCTACAACTAAATTTTTACAACCATTTGAAGGCCACTGTAAATTGAATATGACATCATGATTTGCAATGGCCTCTTCCATAGAAGAACACACAACATAACAATGGATCTTTATGTGACCCATCCAACATGTAGTTACTTGTCAATTTTCCTAAGAAGTTCTTGCACAATTTTTAGAGAAAATGGATGCACAACTTTTATCTGTTTTATTTTTTATCATCATCATTCTTTGAGGCTTCCGATTTACTATTAAATCTAAATTGATAAAATTATGTAATGTAGGAGTTGATGGTGATGCGGTTGTAAGTGCACTAACTTGCAATTGCTTGATTATTTCCAGAATTCCATCTTTGCTATTATATATATTTTTACATGGGAAAACCACAAAATTTTCATCCTTTGGCTAGAAACACCTTACTATAATTTTCCTTTCTCCAGCTGAAACTAAGCTTTCATTAATTCCATTTTCTTTATCATGCCTTTGGTGTTCTACTCTTAAATTATGAACATAAACCCAAAATGTGCACACCTTGAATATGTAGAGTATTTCCCATTCATTCTCTTTCAACATCTTTCTTGATCATGCTTCTCACTATTTCCCTTTGAAATAAATAATCTAATTCTTACCTTCTAATCATTAATAAAAGAATTAAATTGGGAAATTTAATTCTCTGCATTTTTTCATAAAATCTACTCCATTAAATGGTATAAATGTGACAACACAACTATCATGTCCCTATTTTAAAAATGGATTTGTTGTTTAACAAAAATGGTGTTGCTTTGAAACAAATGATGTAATTATTGTAATAAGACCTAAAATTAAAGTTCATTCCAGCATGGATTTTTGGAACTAGTAAAAGGTAAATGATTGGTGCTAAGTGAAGTAGGACAAGAAGGGAACTAGTCATCCTTTTTGTCTAGGTATAGGTCTAACCATGGTGGTAGTATTGGATTACCTCTAAGGAATAGATTTCGAAGGAAGATAACTCCAAGGAACCTTAGAGCATTACCCAAATATACTATTTCCATAATAATAAAGCTTCATTTTCATTTTCTTCTACATTTTCCTTATCATTTTTATGTATAATTTTAAATGTTACAAATATTTGATGTTTAGCATGATATCCAAAAATGGGATATTACAATTGGTATTGAAGAAAATCATGACCCAGGGCCAATCAAAATCAAGGGTTGACTATAATCCAATGATGAATCATAAGCCATGATCTAGAAAAAACCATGTCTCATCACTCGATACATATCATAACAAAGATGAATCATGCAACTTGAAAGATTCCTCCCCAAGGATTTCCATAAATATCTATGATCAAAGTTCACAAAGTTATGACTATACATCAATAAGGCACATCAACTATGAGAGACTTTGGTAAGCCAACGATAATATCATTAGTCGATGTAATTCTTAGCCATCATATAGTAATGTTAGAGTTTCCTTATATTTCTAAGGTTAACCTTATGTTTTTGCAATGATGTTAGTAAACCATAGACAAGGTCTTTTACGATATGTTTTGCTATGGATCCTACCTTTTCTAAATACCTGAACCCTAACAACTCGGTATTGCACATCCCTATGTAGATTCTAATCATTAGTGAACATAAGGAAGTCAAGCTACCAATAAGATTTCTCATCTCTATTTAACTAGTGATGATCATTAGCAAGGAGTTAGTAGGGAAACCAAAACTTCTTAGATAACATCAAGGTCTTCTACCTTGCTAACTTTCTAGGCAAATTGAGTTTGATAATCTTCATCCCATTCACTAGGTTTGCCATCACATTATAATAGAAGAGAATCTCTTATGAGTCATAATCTTACTAGTAGTGCACTTTATGAATATCATTTCAAAAAATATATATCATTTTAGTCTTTCAATCATATGAAAATTCAATTTTTTTAATTTACCTTGAAACCATGTACAACGTATTACTCGACAAGATAATTTCAATGATACAAATCTTGTCTCAAATCGAGTCATGGTTTGGGAGATATTGAGGTTTGATGTTTCTTATAAAGTGTGCTTAAATTAAAATGAATTTTAAAATTTTTATATATAATTCCATTGGAAAATTGGTACTTGTACTCAAACTTGCAACCTTATGCTACTAAAATATAACTTTTAGTTATTGTGCTACTAACCACCAAAGCCAATTGTCTAGTTATGTATACACACACACACACAATATTAAATTTAAATTAAATTTATTAAAACTAGACAATTTTAAAAAATAGGCATGGTAGGCTCATATTGGCCCTTTTGTTGGGACTACATAAGCCTTGCTATTAGGGCTATTAAGGTCCTACAACTAAAGGTTACATTACTAGTGCAAGTCATACCACATTGAATCATGGCCAAATGTCATGCTACCACTATAGGCCCAACCACACATGCCATCCCTTATGCTAGCACAGCTCCTTAGGCATTACGCCATAGCATGAAGTCTAACCATGCAAGAAACTACACTTCCTCCATGTCATCGATCATCTATCATCTTTATCATTGTTCATGGACCACCATTGCTTTGTTGTTGACATCACATCTGCACTAAAAAAACTTCTCACTAGTGCCTTCTTTACTTCAACATATCATCCTCTATCATCATTACCCAGTACACCATCATGCTAGTCAGTAAGGCCAACATGCTACCTAGTATTATTAAAGAAAAAGACACAACTCATGGTTGTTGTAGTAGTTAAGTTGTGCTAAAAGACACAACATAGTCAAAACGTGAAAGATCATACCACCACCAGTAAGTAGTAAGGGTGCCTGATGCATACGACTGATGCCACACCTAACACATGCAAGCACACCATGGATAGTCACTAACATAATCCTCTATTATTCTTCATCCCCTATGTAAAAATGTGTTCATTATTCTCACATCATATGTGAATGATACTATCACCTATTTGCTTATTAAGCCACCGCCTTCACCTACATTACTGTTGCAACCTTTGTCATTATCACCTTTTGTGCCTTGTTGTTTGTCTATCTACTTACCATTACAACCTTGTCAAAAACTCTACTCAGATTTTCAGCAATACAAACCAATGATATTAGGTGACACTAGAAACATTACAAGTTTGTATTTTTGAGATTTGTTACCATAGAAACTAATGGTATCAATAAACATTGTGAGCACTATAAGATCCTACTAGAAATGATTGTGAAAATTGAATTTCATTCACAGATAAATTCATAATTAAAATTAACCAAACTAGTCAAAGTGGCAGACTACTAAGAGAAAATAAAAACTAAAAAGTCAATTGGGCTAATCTTGTAGTAGTACTAGAATGGGTGACGTCTCATAAATCTCTTAGGAATTCTTGAAATTTATGCCCATTTTTGAACTTTAGAATCCCATAACTTTTGATTTTAGAAGTTTTTTTGATGAACAAATAGTTGTTCCCTATAGATTTTGACCTCCTATAGATGATGGTGAAGTCAAAATCACCTTATGGAACTTTGAAAATTAATTATTAATCCTTTCGCTTAAACCATACCTTGAGAGCCTTGGGAGATTAATTTAGTGTAACTTGGGCATCTAATGTTCATTTTTAACATACAAATAGTCATTTCTAACATTCTTCAACCTTCTAAATCCAAGAAAAATATCATATTAGACAGTTAAGTACCAGATAATTAGGTGATAGTTTAAATCATGCCTTAGTAGGTTGTAACATAGATCAACTAACTAATTCTAGCAATCTAAAGGCTAGGACTAAAAAATCTAATCTTTTTTTTTCCATATTAGATCTTAAGATTAAATAATTAAATTATACATATAGATAGACCTAGGCCACTAACCGCTAGTTGGTCATTAGTCGTGCTACCAAAGTTAGTGTTCTAAGGCAGGGGGAAGAGATGGGTGGTGGGTGTGGGGGGTAAAAGGAACATTAAGAGTTTAGAAAATATAGCCAAGTCGTTACTAACCCAATGAATCGAGCAGTTGAAGAATCAATTGGCATATCATAAATGCAAGAAATATTTATACCAATGTAAGCAATAATCAAATTATTCAATAATAGACATTAATCATCATGGAGAATCATAGCCTTACCCGAACAAGGTATATGATACCTGTGAGAGGAAATGAGTCACAAGTAAATCCAAGAATAAGAATGAAGATCATAACATACAATGTGTTCGCAGGGTCCCTAGCTAATAAAGGATAACACTTGCTCTATCCACCTTGGGCCCTAGACTAGCATGAATACCAATATCTACATATCCTTGTAGAACTACAAGATTTGAATGTTGATGTCCTATGTCTATAAGATGTCCTACCGTGAAAATTCCTATACTAATTTCGATCCAATTTGATAAAGTTGTCATATGAAGGTATTTGTAAGCTAAAAAGGTTCTCGTGAAGATTCTTATTTTGAACCATATAGACTAGCCTACTATAGGAACCAAAACATGGATGGTTGTATAATCCTCTATAAATAAGCTAAGTTTGAGTTGATATAAAGGTTTAAATAAATATTAGAAGACATGATTTTTAAAATTCTAGAACTTCAAATCATGGGAAAGAAAGAATGATTAAGATTTCAAACAAGCCACATAGTCTTGGGATTGGTACTTAAAACCTAGTC
Organism: Gnetum montanum; assembly: GCA_015680685.1. Lineage (NCBI taxonomy): Eukaryota > Viridiplantae > Streptophyta > Gnetopsida > Gnetales > Gnetaceae > Gnetum > Gnetum montanum. Next base: position 883,239 of record MNCI01005835.1, read on the forward strand.
ATTAAAAATATGTGTATGTATGGTCAACAAACATTTTATTGCTACTCCAACATGCCTAGATGTCAAACTTTATCAAGTATCCTACCTGGTTAGGTTGAAAAATAAGCTACTCCTAACCCATACCAATCTTGACCTAGCATTATTTCTCCTCTATAGAGACTTTAATGCAAGAGTAAGAAGTAATGTTTATCAATTTCAAGATATGAAAGAGTGAGAACCTTTAGAAGAGGAGCCCAATTTGAAGAAGATGTTTCCATTCATCCCTCATACAATTTAATTGACTATTGCATGCTCTGCTCACTTTCAAAATTTATAGACAAGTTGAATTCCAAAATTTGAGAATATATGATGCTTATGAATAATGTTCATTAAGAACCATAATTCACTAATTATGCTACAATGATTACAAAATATAGGTCAATATCTTTCTTCATTGAGATTTTAGATTACATCTAGTATGATATGTAATTCTTCCAAGTTACCAAACTATTGAATTTAATTCCTAAGACAAAATTTAAGCAAGATCAAGCCAAGCCATCCTACATAAGGTCATCTAATCATATAGCCCTTATAGTGAAATTATAATTGTATCCCTTGATCCTTGAGATTGATAAAAATTAGGAAGTTTCTTAACCTTTCTTCTATTTCTTATTTTATTTCTATTTATTTATTTCATTTATATTTCAAGATTAGGTGATGAAGCATCATGGTTGGTCGTGTCGATGAGATGCTATCGATGCGACCCCATTGACAGGATGCCATCGACGTAGGGTTTGACACATTGACGTGTACGCATCAACGGGGCTCCTTGTTTCAACTATAAATACATGCTCACCAGCTATAGTTATAGCATAAGTCTCATAGTTGTAACAAAGCTCTAGCACTATTATATACGGATCTTTATTCAAGCACTATTGTACCTTACCACTGCAATGTGTACAATAATAAAGACAAGCTTTCTGATAAACCTTGTAGCACTTTGAAATTAAATAAATTTCCTTTAATTTAACTAATTAAAAAAATTAAATTAAGCTAAATTAAGCTAGATTAAGCTAGATTAAATAACAATTAATTAAGCATATAAGTACAACCACTTCGAGCATATTCTTGGTGCTTGGTAATTCTAATAACACTTAACATTTGGTAACCTAGTAGTGTTAAATGTGTTCAGGATGTGTACAACAAGTGGGAACTGATGCTTATGTTAGGATTAGTTACATGTTAGTTGGTTAGAGTAAATTACCAATTAAATATATAATTATTTATTCTTAAGTAACTTAGAACATAAAACATAAAAATGATAAAAATCATATGCCCCAGTTGCACTTAATCATACCTTTGCATTTCACAAGTGTAATTGGGAAGACAACGATTACAATGGTTAGTTACACCTCCAAGAGACCAATGTACTTAGAAGACTATAATTCCATAGAATTCAACCAGATTGCACATGAACACCTAGTGATTCGTATGGTTGGGCATAGGGTCTACTCATCATCCATCATTAGTGCAATTTCCAGGGACTTGTAGTTTGATACGTGCACTATCTAGAACTTAGTAAAAATTATTTAAGATCGTTGGAACAAACCCTAAAGTTGTAATTATTTAAATAATAATAATAATAATACTTAAAGTATACTTTTATTCTTTTTCTTAAGTGAAAATGTCTTCTTCTCACAAGCATGATGAATCAAAACTTCCAGTGCCCCAAGACTTCATGGTGATGTATACTCATCTAGATGAGTTTGTGCCTAATTTCACCTTCATCCTACATCAACATGAATAGATGTAGTGCAGGGACATGGAGGGTAACGTTGTGTTGTCGCCCAACCGATCTCTTCCTGGGATGCTACCTCAAACTCTTAAGAGGTTGGCCATCTAGGATCTTCACTAAGAGTATGTTGTGCAAGACCATGACTATTGAGACTACCATTCCACTAAAACATAATGCAAAAGAGATCAGCACCAAGAGAAGTGCCATGAAGCTATGAAGGGGAAACAATTCACTAACCCCTTGTTCCTGCTGAACCAAAAAGATAATGAGGATCCTTCCTCTAGGGATTCTCTACCCCTTGACTTCAGTGAAGGGGGCTTAAACTCGAACTTATAGTTTAATATCAACAATTTGAGTTCAAGAAAAAGTGGGAATCAAGGAAAGGGCTTAGGCATCATCATGATGATGACAAACCTAATGACCATGGCCATGAAAACTGGAGAGGAGGTGGCAAACACTGTGGTGGTGGCAATCCTCCTACTTCTTTGTTGTCCTCATTTGCATCTTCTTCTTCCTCCTCTAAATCTAACCAAAACTACAGGGGATGAAACTATGATGGAGGTGAATAATGGGACAATAATGATTGCAAGAATTACCATAAATGAAGGGATAGCAGAGGAAATCATAGGTGCCAAAGAAATCATGATGATGATGGGCCTTTACTTGCAACTCGAAGCATGCTAAACATCGCAGAGGTAGTCAAAATTCCAACCAAGCATGTGAAAGAAAAATCAAGCGGTTGGATATGAACAGTATTTCTAAATTTGAGGAGGGATATAATTCAAATCCACAAACCCATCTTCAAGACTTTCACGATGCATGTGTCTTGTAGAACATCAAAAATGATTGGCAAAAACTTAAGTTATTTTCTAGGATACTCACAAAAGAAGTAGAAAGTTGGTACTACTCCTTGGAGCTAGAATCAATTCGCAGATGGAGTATGATGCTTGAACTATTCAATGAAAAATATCATACTTCAAAGTATCCAATTTTAGAAAGCAAATACAAGGTTGGCAACAAGGAATACATGAACCCTTGAATGCAACCATGGGTAGGTATTATTCCTTTTTGCACATATGTCCTAGCCATGGTTATTCTCAGCAAGAGTAACTTCACCATATCATAGATGGGCTCTGATCAGAAATGTTAGGGTCTATGCCCAAGGAAGATTGTTAAATTCAAGCCCATCAGATCCAAAGGTTGATTGAGTAGGTTGCAAAAAGAAAAAGTGTGAGTTGAGGAAATGGGAAAGTGCTGAAGAATATAATCAGGATCCTTCCATCATAAAAAGGAAGGTTTGATTCTCTAATAGTGAGGGGGAGGCACCACTTGATGATGTGGTGTAGCAAAAAACCTTACTGATTCAAAAAAAATTTTCTAAAATTTTAGCTAAGGTGGGCAAAATGTGGGAATCTTTGGATGAAAAATTTCAAATTACTCTGAAAATTGCAAAAGAATCCAAAGAGCAAAGTAGTAATCATGATCATAGGAGAAGGAAGCTAAACATGTCTCCCAAAGGGGTAAGGGCAAAGCTACTATAGTAGAAGAGGTTGTAGTATTAGAATCAGATGATAATGACAGATGTGACATCTTCCAATATGTACATCCTAAGGGATGTTTCCCTATTGTGTCACACTTTCAGGAATCTAGGGTGCAGGTGTTGAATCCTATGTTGGTAAGAAGAAAAGCATCCAAAAGGTTACCTTATCCTCAAGGAAATCCTAGGTAGTTCTACCAATAAGAAGCTTATTATCTAAGTGGAGCTCCACCATAACCATTTAAGTAGTACCCGTAGTGGCAACACCCACAGTTGTGGAAGATGCCACCACCAATGTAGCAATACCCTTATAGACAACTAGATCTATATGGATACTATGTTCAACAACCCATGTCTCTACGTGACTCTTCCATTCACACTTCTTTTTAGCATCACTACTACCCTCTAGAGTACTACAGAGCTCATTCTCCATCTGCCATAGGGGAGTCCCCATATCCTTATCATCCTCCTCATTCTTCAGCACATGTCCCTCTATCCTCAACCCAATTACCACCTACTCCATCTATGCAAGGTAAGATTCCCATGCAGTTGCAACAACATAATGCTAACAGAACCATTAACTTACAATTGGTTCCTCTGTTGAGTGGATTGGAACCTAGACCTAGAAAAAGATCATAAAAGATCATTCTTTTGAACCAATAGCCCTACAGTGCCCTCACTGACTCATGAGGTTAGTCATCCTATGTATCCTTCATCCTCTACATCTATTTCATTTGAGAACCCTTCAAATCAAACACCTCCCAAGATCCACAATCATGTTAATCCATATTGTATCCAATTCAATCAAGGATAGCAACCTTCCCAAGAAAAGAGCTAATCTGAGAAGCCTTCTCATCTACTTGTAGATTGCTAAAAATAAGCCATGTAAGGCTCTTCTTGATTCAAGTTCTAGTGTCAATCTAATTTTTCACGAAATGTACAAAGCCTAGAACTTGCCTCCTCTCAAAAAAAGCAACATTCATTTAGAATTAGTAGATTAGTCCATAGTTGTTCCCTTCGGATTAGTGGAGGAAATTGTGACCACTATCTATGGGTGGTCCTATCCTGTTGATTTCTTGGTGATCAAGGTTAATAACTACAAGAGGGACTTCCCAATCATTCTGGGAAGGGCTTGGTTGAGCACTGTTGATGCATGAATGAGCACTAGAGATCTTTCCCTAGAAATTTCCAAGGAAAATTCATTCAGAAACATCAAGAAGAAGAGAGTTCCATGCATCACATATAATGATATAGGATGTAACTATGTGTAGAAGTTATGGTCTATCAAAAGCACATCAATCAAACAATGCAAATAGTCTGTAGATGAATTTGAAAACCAAAAGTGCCTGTATGTAGCAACCAAAAAACAAGAGGACACCCAATGGCTGATAGCTGATCTTGAAAGTAGCACACTTTGCATGGAACTAACTAAGAGATTAACATGTGACTATGTTGAAGGCATGAATGAACTAGAGCAAGTTCATCACCACTCTCCAATGATGAATCTGATGATACTTATTGGAAAATGTTGGAAATCCCTAAAAATTTTAAATAGAAGCCCTTAGAGTTGAAAACTCTACCTGCCAACATGAAGTATGCATTCTTGAAAAATGACAAGCCAATAATAATCAATGCTAACCTTACTCCTAAATAGAAAGAAAAGATGTTGAATGTGATTAACAAATGGCCAACAGCCTTTGCTTGATCATATCCTAAACTCATTGGGATTGATCCTAGGATATGCTAGCATTGCATCTATACTGATCCTTCAATCAAGCCAAAGAGGTAGCTGCAGTAGTGGTTGAACCCCAAATTAAAGCAGATCATCAAATATTAAACAAATCCTCAAGGTAGGGTTCATCTATCCAATTATGGATATTGAGTGGGTTAGCCCACTTGTGATTGTGCCAAAAAAAAGGTGGCAAGTGAAGGGTGTGTATTGATTTTAGACTGTTAAACATGGTAACCTACAAAGATCATTTTCCATTCTCATTAGAGGACCAATTGTTGGACACTCTCTTTGAGCATTGCTATTATAGCTTTCTAGATGGTTATAGTGGCTATAACTAGATTCAAATTACACTAGAGGATTAGGCCAAAATAACATTCACAAGTCCCTGAGGGACTTTTACATATAAAAAGATGCCTTTTGGTCTATGCAATGCCCTTGCAACATTCCAACACCTTGTCCTAAGTATTTTTCAATAGCAGATTGGTAGTGAGATGGAAGTCTTCATGAATAACTTCTCCACCTATGGTGCTACATTTGAGCAAGCCCTAGATTGCCTTCAGCAAGTGCTTAAAAGATGCATGGAGATCAATCTTTAACTCAATTGACAAAAGATCCATCTAATGGTCTAGGAGGGCATTGTGCTAGGGCATAGAATCTCACAAGTAGGGATTGAGATGAACCCTAAAAAGATTAGGATCATCTAAGGAATAACCTACCAAATTGAAATCATTAAATATGTTCAGTCATTCATTGGATACATTGGCTACTACCGGTGATTCATAGATAATTTCTTTAAGATCACAAAAACTATTGGTCAAGCTAACAAATAAAGATGCTCTATTCATATGGATCAAGAAATGTAAAAAAGTATTCTAGCATCTTAGGGAGAAGCTTGTAGAAACTCCAATTTTACGAGCACTTGATTGGTCCCATCCATTTCACATCATGACGGATGCATCAAACTATGTCCTGGAAGATGTGTTTATATAGCTGAATGATCAAAAATGTCCTTATTATATCCATTGCGCAAGCTAAAGCATTATGGGTGCACAACTTAACTACACCACAATGGAGAAAGAGCTAATGGTGGTGGTGTATGCTTTGGAGAAATTTAGGCACTATGTGCTTGAATACAAAGTATTTGTGTACACTAATCATAATGTCATTTACCTCCTTATGAACAAGCCGACGGTGAGCCCCTATGTCATACAATGATTGATGATCTTATAGAAGTTTGATCTTACAATGCTAGATCGAAAGGGAATTGAGAATGTGGTCACTGATCACTTGTCTTAGTTACAATGGGACAACAAAGAGGATAAGAGCTTGTTCTTTCATCAATTTCCTGATGAACTCGTCTTTGCGAGTGCAATAAATGAACAAGTTCCCAATGAACCCACATGGTACGATGGCATCCTCACTTATCTTCTCACTTAGAAGATGCCACAAGACTTCGACCATTGAAAGAAATAATAGTTTCTTCATCAAGCCAAATGCTTCACGGAAATCAATGGATACCTTTATAGGATGTGCATCAATGGCCTGGTTCATTGGTGTATCTCTAATACTAATTAACTGCACATTCTCTAAGATGCTCACAGTCCTTATGGGGGCAACTATGCAAAGAGACACATGGCCATTAAGATCCTGACTGTAGGATATTACTAGCTAACAATCTTCAAGGATGATCACCAATTCATCTACTCTTGTCAGCATTATCAATGAGATGGTGGGACAACCGCTTGAATGGAGGGACCTCAATAGTGGATCTAACCATTAGAACCCTTTGACATTTGGGGCATAGACTTTATGGGTCCCATCACACCCATGTCAAATGGAAAGGCATACATAATATTCACCGTTGATTATTATATAAAATAGGTAGAAGAAGCAGCCATCACCAATTGTACATCTTCCACTACTAGTCAGTTTGTACAACAAAATGTTGTAAATAGGTTTGGAGTGCCACACACACTGATTTCTAACAATGGTACTCATTTGCAAACTCATGCAATGTTTGGGGGTTGAACATAAGTTAACAACATCCTACCACTCCTAAGCCAATGGTCAAGTAGAGGTTACCAATAGGAAAATCTCAAAAATCCTAATGAGAAGAATTAGCAAATATAAGAGAGATTGAAGCACAAAACTCAACGATGCCCTTTGGGCATACCACTCTACATGGAAACTCCCTATAGTCTACTCTCCTTATGATTTGGTATACAAGAAATTACCAACTCTTCCCATTCAATCTAAGCTTCGTACACTTTCAACAGCCTATGACCTTGATCTTGACCTTAACCTAGCACAAAAAGAAAGATTGATCAACCTTAGTGTGCTAGATGAGAATCAATTGGTAGCCCTATTCTTGAATGAAGTGCACAAAGCATTTAACAAAAAGCACCATGACCTTAGGATAAGAAAAGTAAAATTTCAGCTTGGAGACAAGGTCCTCTACTAAAACCCCATACATGTATCCCAAAAGACTAAGTTTTAAAAATTGTGGAAAGGGTCTTATATCATTTACAAAACCTTTCCTTCTAGGGCCATGTTGATCTATAAATCTGAGAGCCAAAACAAAAAGCAACTAGTCAACATGCAACAAATCAAACCTTTCGATGAGACTAAGCAAGCCAATGTAAGCAATGCCTCAATGGATGGAAACCCATGCTCAATTTTTCAAATCTACTCCTTTCAACTTGGTCATGGGAGAGATGGCCATCTATGTGAATCATATCAATGGCTCTTCAATTTTTCTACTTTTTTATTTTATGCTTTTTTTTACTTTACACTTTCTTTGTTTTTACATCTTCTTGTTTTACACTTTATTATTTTTCCAATTTTTTTACAACATTGTTAGTATGTTTTATCTTTCTTGAATATTTTACTTTCTTTTTTATGTGAATTTTTCTTATTTTCTAATAAAATGCTTTGTTATCAACAAGACATAGTGATGCTATAGCAATTTTCTAATGGTGGTTTGTACTTAATATTTTTGATTGCTAATGTCTTGTTTTTATTTTTGAATTTTGATGACTGATGACTAAGGCAAAGTTTCTTTTTCATGGAACAGGCAGTGATTGCATGTCATCCACCCATCCACCAACTCTATGATCTTCCTGGTTTTGGAAGTATGAGGTCCCTTTTTCATTAATAAAACTTTAAATAACTTGTGACCTTGGTAGTTTCCAAACTTGGAAAAGATTCAAAGGTTTAAAAGGATGTGACTTTAAGGGGATTCTATACTCTTTGTGCCTTTACACTTACTTGAGTGTAATTGTGTTTTCATGGATTTCTTACCATTCCATGTCAACCAATAACAAGAAGTTAATAAGTCTTTGCATGCTGTGGTTTCCATTCAAAAATCCATAAAAACATAAAATTCAAAAAAAAAAAACATGATGGAAATTCATCCCTTAGAAAAAATAACAAGCTACAAGCACTAGTTATGAGACTAGAAAGACATGTTACCCCTACTTGAAAGTTCCCTCTAACTAAGGCCCTTTCTCACTTCTTGCTTCTCTTTTCTTCTCAAATAAGGAATGGTATTTGATCTATGGGAGCATTCTTATGTCTCAAGGAGGTGGTTTCTTCTTAGAGTGAAAATGCAAAGTCACTGAAAGTGGTTGGTTTTGATCTAGACTAAGGATACACTTTATCGAGTCATTTAACCATAAGATCCACAAGGGACTTCATGTAACCATAATTCAGAATTCCATCTCACCTTCTTTATTATCCATCAATGCTTTCCATCATTCACCTCACTGCCAGTTTCCATGTCTTATTCAATGTCTTCATTTGATGTGTTGAAATTCTTAGGTAGATTCTTTTGGATTTAGTCCTTAACTTTTCATAACCATTAATCCACTATAAGGCCCATGGATTCCTTAGTTTAGGTTATGCAAGGGTACAAAAAGGGCACCATACTACTATGGGGAAGATCCACTTACCTATCTCTTAGTTAGGGTAGTTAAGTTCCCTATCTTTAGGCATTTGGCGATCAAATCTTTTGTGTGCTCGATCGATTGCATCCAACTGTGCACTCCTTAAGGCATTTTCTTCAATAAAATTTCATTCTCCCATAATTCTGCAATTTTTTGTGAATTTCCAAACCCTCTTCTATGGTTTTCATCATGTTCATGGATTTTCTGGCTCTCTATGGAACCTAATTTCATAAGAAAACTCCTTGTATTTTTCAAGATTTTTAAAGTGAAAAATTTTCTGGACCAGCTCCATCAACAAGATCCCATTTACACGTCCCTCCCATCGACAAGACCCTCTCAACGAGACCCCATCAACAAGATCTCATCAACGTAAGGTAAGAAGCCTATAAATATGTGTGAACACTTAAGAATTGTTCATATTTTCTCATAAACAATAGGGGAGTTTTTGAATTTTTCAAAGCCCAAAACCTTCCAAGAGTCATATCTTCCTAATCATTTGTCCAATTCACTCTATTCTTTGACCCTGTAGCTACCAGAGGTAAGCTCTTTGTCATGGGGGCCACAAACCTTAAGTTTTTGATGAAACATCTAACTCCCACACGGTTTAACAAAGAATCATTAAAATATCAAATTATAAGAGTTAAATCCTTCCAACAAGCTCTGATAAAATTCTAAGTTAATATTCATCAAAATAATAATAAAATAATCAATCTACCATGTCCAAACTTAACCTAAGTGTAACCGCCCAATGAGAAAGGTACTTAAATGTTATAACTTACACATTGAATGCTAATCCTTGGTTACGTTCTAATCACAAATGGCACCTAAAGGAAAACACATGTAGAAAGGAGGACCGTTACAACCAAGGAACAAACGGCCAAGAATTAAAATGGGCCAAGAATAGTCTCATGCATAATCAAAGACCCATGCAATGGGACCTCTTTGGAAGTAGCCTAAAGTGGAATATGTCAAATAGATTCTTGAAGTAGTTGCTACAATAGAACATTCATACCAAGATAAGATTTCTGAACCCAGAACAAACCTTGAGGTTACCTTGATGAAAGCCAACCTCAGGAAAATTGTGAACAAGGACGTTCAGAGATATGTGCTACAAGAATTAAACTTTGAACCTTTCTTAGAGTTCACACCACCAGAAGTTAAAGCTCAATTGTAGAACTCTCCCATGTGGCCCACAATCACTTCCAACGGGGAGTTGTACATGGAAGAAACACACTTGTTCTAGAATAATTAGAAGGTTGGTTCAACAATCAAAATCAAGGACATCTCAATGTCCTACTCAGTGAAAGCTATCACAAAGGCCCTTGGGTCACCAAAAATGGGGGCAAACCTTATTGAAATCCCCATGTAGGTAGATCTTGGCATCAAAAAGGAATGGACACAGCAATGTTATGGAGTTGATCATAAGGATTTTGGCACGCTCACCACGTCAGAACACACATATTTTAAGATTGTGATCTTTCACTTCAATCCAATAGTAAAGCCAAGTAAGATCACAACCTTCTCCACTTGTGCATGTGCCACTCTAAGTAATAGATTCCTAGTCAACCTTCCACAACTTATATATCTTGAGATAGAGAAGAGGTTTAAAGAAAATGGACATGGAAGAAAGGTTCTCCCCTTCCCATGGCTTATTTGAAAATTATGCAAGAGGGGAGGCATCACTTTTCATACAAATGACACTGTCCAACATGCTTCATCTACTTCTTGGGTAGAGATGATGAAGGACAAGATGCCCACTAAAGTCATCTAATAAGAGGAGTAGCAACCACCACCCACTCAAGAAACAACGTCAAAGGCCCACGCTACCCTTGAGCACATGCGCAAGATCCAAGAGTAGTACTTATGAAGTAAGAGCAACAAGTAGGAATGAATGACGGTGATCCATCTATGTATCATCCAACAATGAGTCACCTCAACAAGGTGGCTTAAACAATCAACTAGATGGAGGGAGGTGAACCAATTTTCTCAGCCCAAAGAACGTAGATGCTCACGAGATCAAATCCTAATGCCTGAGAGGTAGCGGTATCTCTCTCACAATAGCAATAATTCCTAGAAATCTCTGGGAATGCCGCTACTTTTTTGGTGCATCTAGAGGGTGAGGGGGCAACTATCTTGGTGATGTAGCACCATGGGTAAGAGACAGTAGTAAAGGTGGTTGCTAATAGAATTTTCAAGGCATTGAATGCACCTGTGGCATCTATACTAGACATTTCTACACTTAGAGATGTGTAGACATCTAGAGAAATAGTTAGTGATAAATTGAATGTAGCCCAAAAAGAGGAGTTGCTAGACCAATTAATGGGAACTAGGCAAACAATTCCAAATGTCTTTGACCTTCTAGACATAATTATTGCAACCTAATCAAAGGTGCTAGAAGCAAGGGGCAAGTACATTATATTAGAAGGGTAACTCAAAATAGCCCAAGCACAAAACCAACACTTGGCTTTTGAGGTTGCTGAATTAAGAACTTGTATTATTGATCCCACATTTCTCAACCCTGCATTAACAAGGGATGAAGCCTTCAATTAGCTCGAAGATAAGCTCAAAAAGGTTGAGAACAAGAAGAAGATGCCCATCTTTGACTAGTCTATGGCCAATGCCACAATGTATACCATTCAGAAGGACTTGGTTCAAATGCACCATGAGAATGCAATTTTGATTGCAAAAAATCATCGCCTATGCAATGTTGATGTGCAAAAGTAGAAAATGCAAGATTTTATCCATCAATAGCAGGAGCAGCTAGCCAGAGTAAATAATGAATTGAGGAGATTTGTAGCAGAAAATAGAAATCTCTCCATGGAGGAAGTCCAAGCCCTTTGCCAAAAATTTGCGATAGAGATAACCACCTAGAAAAACGAGGCTCTCAAATTTAAGAGAGTCAAGAAACATTATAGAGATTAGGTTGGTCTATAGAAATAAATTAATGAGAAACACATCTAGATGGTGAAGCAAAAAGTCAATAAGGTCCTCTAGCAGCTCAAGAAAGGAGGTGATGTCTAGTAACCTATCTTTGATGGGCTCAATGACTACAACAAAGTAGAGATTTGCATGAAAGAGCTATAAATTGAGGAGATGATAGAGTACATGGAGCTTGCATATCTCCATTATGCAAACCTAGCAATGTTGACTGCTAGATAGCTGTAATCAGAATTGGAGAAACAAGTGGCCAATTTGTACTTGTACAATGTAGAGTTCAAGCATCACAAAGACACCAAGCAGAAGCTTGAGACTGCTAATGCCAAAATTGAGGTTCACAAGGCAAACTTCACCAATCAACTATCAACTGCTAAAAACCTGGCCAAGAGGATGAGTGACTACTAAGAGCTACAAAATATAGTCAAGGTGTTTAATATTGAATGCAAACATTTCATGGCCTGGTTTGTCAACATGAAGGAGTTATTCTCGACAATGCCTTGTCCCGAGGATGTTCTCACTCTAGCCCACATTTGAGATGCCATGTGGACCGTGAATGATCATAAGAAAAAGGAGGAAAAGATGAAGGTGTTGTTGGATGTCTTTCGTGTTCCACCAGAAGTTTCATCTACCGTAGGACAACCACAACTGCCTCAACCATTATGTGTGCCTAAAGCAAGAGAAGGTCCTTCAAAGCCTCAAAAGCCTCCACTGCCTAGGACCATTTGATCTTCTTCAACATCTTTGCATCAAGTAAGGAATTGTGTTTCTTAATTTTATCTTGGAGTTTAATTTTATTATTCTAAACACCCAAAACTTTGTAATGAATGAAAAAAATCGTATGTTATGGGCACTTAGTTTTTGTTGTGTAGTTTGTGTGTTTTTTTTGCATGTCAATAATCCCATGCCTTTCCAACCTTTGCAAAGAACTCAAGGATGAGTTTTCATTCAATCGTGGGGGTATGATGAAGCATCATGGTTGGCTGCATCGATAAGATGCCGTTGACATGACCCCATCGATGGGATGTTGTTGATGTGATCCCATCAACAAGATGCCTTCAACATGATCCCATCAACATAGGGTTTGACCTGTTGACATGTACTTGTTGATGAGGTTCCCTATTTCACCTATAAATACACACTCACTAGCTGCATTTATAGCATGAGTCTCATAGTTGTAGTGAAGCTCTAGCATTTTTTCCACTTGAAAGTTAGAATATTTTCTAAGTGCCCATAGTAGGAGTTAGACTGTACAAATCTTTATTTGAGCACTATTGTACCTAAGCATTGCAATGTGTGTGGAAATAAAGATGAGCTTTCTAATAAACCATGCAGCACTTTGAAATAGATTAATTATTTCCTTTATGCATTTAATACTTTAAGCAATTTCCTTTAATGCTTTAAGTAATTAAAGTAATTAAATTAAGCTAAATTAAGCTAGATTAAGATAGATTAAATAGTAATTAATTAAGCACATACATATGATCACTTTGAACATACACTTGGCACTTAGTAATCCTAGTAATGCTTAACGTTAGGTAACCCAGTAGCGTTAAATGTGTTCAAGATGTGTATGGCAAGTGGGAAAAAATGCTTATGTTAGAATTAATTAAATGTTAGTTAGTTAGAGTAAATTAGCAATTAAATATATGATTCTTTATTCTTAGGCAACTTAGAACATAAAACATAAAAATGATAAAAATCATGTCTCAATTGCACTTAACCATACCTTTGCATTTCACAAGTGTAATTGGGAAGACCTATTTCAATAGTTAGCTTCACCTCCTAGAGACTAGTGTACTTAGAAGGCTATAAGTCCACGAAATTCAACTAGATTGCATGTGAATGCTTAGCGATTCATATGGTTGGGCATAGGGTCTACTTGTCGCTCATCATTAGGTAAGTAAAATATTTAGGTAATATAATTGGAAAAAGGAATTTTTTGACTTTCACTTGGATAACTAGTGATATGAATTGCACCTTATGTAACCCTAGTTAGAATTGATGATTGGTGGTTGGTAGACCTTTAATTATCCTCTTGTTATTACCTAAAGATTAAGGTAATTTGTTGGTAAGATAAGATTTATTTCCCATATATTTTTCTCATTTCTATTTTATTTGCAGAATAAGCAAGAGGATTTTAAATATTTAACATCATTTGAATAGGAAAAATCAAAGCATTTGAGCATTAGAGCATGGAGGAAGCATTGGAGCATTCAAAAATATCGTTAACATGGACTCATTAAAGGATGAATGAAAGCTAAGAGGGATAGGTTATCATGTCCCCATTCCCAAAATGGAACTATTTTGTAACAAAGATGGTGTTACTTTGTAACAAATGATGCAATTATTGTAATAAGACTTGAAAGAACATGTTGTAATGATGAGCATGTTTCTTGAGGTGATCTTTGAGGATTTAACCCAAGGTATTTATACCTAGGAATTAGAAGTCATGACAACATAAAGTTAGAAGCCAATAAAAGGTGAGTAATGGGTGTTGGGTGAAGCTGAATAGGAAGGAGATTGGCTATTCTTTCTGGTAAAGTATAAGCTTAACCATGGTGGCAATGCTTGATTGCCTCTAAGGGATAGCTACCAAAGGAAGATAATCTCAAGAAACCCTTAAAGCATGACATGGATACATTCCTTCTACATTAATAAAGCTTTCTTTTCATTTTTTACTATGTTTTTCTTATCACTTTCTTTATGCATAATGTTGGATGTTATGAATATTCGATGTTTGTCATGATATCTGAGAATGGGATGTCATAGTAAGATGAATACATCTTTTAATCACTTTAATGTGCTTGAGTAAAATAATATTATTTTTATGTGATAAATAGTTAAGGCTATAACAACGATTCTTAGATGATTCTAACTATCGTTTCTAGCATCAACTCCTTGGTAATAACATCAATGATGAACAACAAAGTAGACCTTGCATCCAACCATACATATGACAAGCATTCACTCACAATCTTATCAAATTCTATGGATTAGACTAGTGTGTGTATCTAGATAGCTAGGTGACAAATCACTAGTCTCTCTCTTCCTAGCCATACTTGTGTGGGCTAAGTTGTATGATTAAATATGACTAAGGTATATGATGTTGATATTAGGGTGGCCATATCAAAATATTATTAAAATATTAAAACATAAAAAATTAATCTAACTAATTTTTTGTGCAATTAAATAAATCCTAGACTAGCCTAAGGTGATGAGTATCCAATTCTAGTCTATCGTATACATCTTGAACTCCCATACTCATTATGTAAGTCACATGTGCATACTAAGAAATAAAAAATGCATAACTAAATGTGCATAATAAAAAATAAAATATACATAATCAAATACTTATAAAAACGTGATAATTGATAAAAAGAGAAATTTCTCTAAGGATGATTGAATTTCGGTATTTAATCATAAATATATAAAAGATCTATAAGTATCAATAACAATAGAAGCAAAGGATACAAAACTTCAACAAAAGAATTTAACAATCATATTTATATTTAATTATATAGAATAATAACAACACCAACATCAACATTAATAACAATAATAAAATCCTATTATCTAGTTCATAAAACTAAAATTAACCTATTGAAATGTATTTGATAGCATTAAATAATTGAATGCATGCATTAAATTATTTTATTAAACATATTGATGAGTAGCGAGGTACCCCTACGCTCAGCCATACGAATACAAGCGTTTCACACATGATCCAGTTGAATTTCAAAGACTAAGTGCTTATGTGCCCTTGTGGAACAAGGACGGGTTAGTTGATCGTTGTCTTCCCAAGCTTACCTGTATGTCACGATTGTATGGTTAAGTAAGCTTGAGGCATATGATTTTTATAGCTTTTATGTTTTTATGTCCTACTGCTAATAAGAGAGGAGAAAGAGAGATAACTAAGTGACTAATTTAACTTAACTACTAATTAACTAGGCTATAAATTAATCCTAACACCAGTATCCATTCTCACTTGCTGTACACATGCTGAACCAGCGTAACACTACTGGGATTACCAAACGCTAATCGTTACTAGGTTACCAAGTGTTACACGCATGCTCAAAGTGATCGTCCTGTGTGTGCTAATAACAGAAATGTAAAATAAAATAAAATAAATGAGTAAGAAAAAAAATCTCAAGTGTTGTAAGGATGAATGCAAGAGCTCATCTTTATTGCCATAAAAAAGGTGTGCTCAAGTACACAATGCTCGAATAAAGATCCGTCCACACTTAGACCTCTTGCTACGGGCACTTGGAAAATACTCTAACTTAACTCCTAAAAGACTTTTAAAAGACTTCCTTCCAAGACTTCTTCCTTAAATTGTGCGCCTGGGCACTATATTTATAAGCTTGGGAGCAACTACTCTAATAATTACAAAAACTGCCACTCTAATTTTAGAGAAACTACCTCTTTAATTTTAGATAAACTGCCACTCTAATAATAACCACTCTAATTATTAGAGTAACCACTCTCATCATACCCCCACAACTGATGGAAAACTCGTCCTCGAGTTCTTTACAAAATATTGGGAAGGTATGGGATTATTGACTAATTGACAACTGACAATGGAATGGGATAACAGACTCAACGTGCCCAGTGAACAGATCAATAAGCATATTACAACATTAGTGTTCATGACCATTGTGGTGAACACTCGTACATAAATGACATCCAAGCCTTTATTTGACAACTTGAAGAGAAAAAGAGAGAGAGAAAGAAGATGGAGCATGTTGCCACTAATGCCGAGATTGCTCCTTCCATTGTTTATCCATAGCCATGCCACCAACTTACTCCTTTCATAAATGCTCTAGTTCCGATCCATCCTAAGTGCTTCCTCCAAGCCTAGTCCATTGTTTGTACGATCTCCATTTACACACACAACACAATCACAAATGAGCAAGGATAGATAATCCACAATGCAGTTGATACCTTGCCTCAATATGAAGCGCATTGGTTGAGTTGTGGTTATGGCATAAACTGGTTCAAAGATTTATCACAGGGGATTACCCAAGGTGTAGGGGTTAGGTGAATAGTAAAATGGAGAAAATTAAAAATTTTGTGCCAGGGCCCCCACGACTAAGAGCAAACCTCCAGTAGCTATAAGATGGAAAAATATGAGAAACAAGAAAGATAGGAAAAAAATATCAACAGAAACACCAATAAAATGGATGTCATGGATGGGGATGAAACAAGAAATGATTGATTGTAGGAAATTTTTAAGGGAAATAAGTTAACAATTGCACCAAAAAGAAATGCCAGTGGGTTCTCCCCAAAGTAGGCTCATGTGTTTTATGCCTTGACAAACCCACAAACCAAAGAGTCCATAGGCTCTAGGAATGTCATTTGGAATCAAGAGTTAAAAACTTACCCACAAGAATTCACCAAAGAAAAACAATGCATCAACCTAGAACAGACTAATGATAAAACTAGCAATGAGGTGGAAAATGGAAAGAATGATGGAGAGGAGAGAATGGAATGGAATCTCAAGAACAAGGTGTGTGAAGCCCCTTGTGTATTTTATTGTTAATGTGACTAAATAGAACTCATCCCAAATCCAGAATCAAAAAAACCACATCCAGTGACCTCGCATCAACACACTTGACCAATCCATCCACTTGAAGCAACAAGAATGCTTCCACAAAGAGTCACCACCATCCCAAGGAAAGTGAGATGGAGAAGTAGGAAGCGAGAAAGGGCCTTAGTTAGAGGGAACCTTCAGGCATGGGTAACATGTCTTTCCAGTTTCATAACTAGTTCTTGTAGCCCTTTTATTTGGTCTAAGGGGTGTGCTTTGAATTTCCATGTTCTTTTTTTTCTTTTTTGAATGGGAACCACACCATGAAAAGACCCATGCATTTTTTTTCTTACATTTATTTTGTCCAATGGGTGTGCTTTGAATTCTCACTTTTCTCCTTTTTTTTCTCTTCTTTTTTTTTTTTTTTGCATGAGAACCACACCATGCAAAGACTTATTTTTATTCACTCGGCTTCCTGATTTTTGAACAATGTCAGAATGGTGAAAACCCCAAGAAAAAGCATCCAAGCACCCAAGAGAATGGCCAGCACAAATGCATCGAATCCCCTTGAAGTCACACCTGTTTCATCCTTTGAGTCTTTCTTTGGTTTGAAAAATACCCAGCCACCAATTCTTTAAAAGTTTACTTAGAAAAAGAGGGATTGTATAGTTCCAAGCCAAAGGAGACCATAGAGTTGTATGGATGAATGGACGGCATGGACTCATTGCCTATTTTACCAAAAGAACCATACCTTAATATCAACATCATAATTCAAAGGTAAAAACCAAACATTAGCAATCAATATGATATAATTCAATCCACCATCATGAGCACTTATTGGATGACAAATAAAAGCAAATCAAGCAAACAAAGAAATAGTAAAAATATGAACGATGGTGTAAAAAAATAAGAAAATTTGAAAGAATGTGTAAAACAAAAATGTGCCAAACAAAAATTCAAAAAGAACTGAGGGCCTAGAATAGTTAGCATAGGTCTCCATCTCCCCCATGACTAAGTTGGAAGGAGGAGATCTGAAATAGTGAGCAAGGTTGTCCACCAAGAGAGGTAGCATGTGTACTGGCTATCCTAAGCTCATGGAAAGGTTTGGTTTGTTTTACGTTGACCAACAGTTTCTTGTCTAGGCTCTCAGGTTTGTATATTGTCATAGCCCCTGAAGGAAAATTTGCATAAATAATATAAGGTCCTTCCCACAGTGTTTGAAATTTAGTACATTGTGGCACATGTGTGGGATTCCAGTAGAGAACCTTATCTCTTGGCTGATATTTAACTTTCCTAATTCTTAGGTCATGACGTTGTTTATTGAATGCCTTGTGCAACTCGTTAGATGATAGGGTAGCTAGTCGATTTTCATCTAGCAAGTTAAGGATTACTAACCATTGTTTTTGTGCTAGATCAAGGTCAAAGTTGAGATCACATGCCATGGATAGTGTACGGAGGTAGCTAGTATGTCCAAGGAATGACTGAATATCTTTGACAGTTTCCAATTGATGGGTAATTTCTTAGATAACTTTGATTTTCTCAAGGTCTACCTCTATCCCTGTGTGTGAGATTTTGTGCCCTAGTACTACACCCACTTGGACCATCAAATGGCTTTTCTTCCAGTTGAGCCTCAAATTGGTTTCTACACATCTTTTTAACACTTGCTCCAACTAGTCCAAGGTTTGATTAAAGTTTGCTCCATAAGTGGAGAAGTCATCCATAGAGACTTCTACACCATTTCCTATCTATTGTTGGAAGATGCTTAGAACTAGTCGTTGAAATATTGCAGGGGCATTGCACAAGCCAAACGACATTTTTTTGTATGCAAATGTTCCCCAAGGACTAGTGAATGTAGTCTTGGCTTGGTCTTCTGGGGCTATTTGTATTTGATTATATCCATTATATCGATCAAGAAAACTGTAGTAGCGATGCCCTCCGATGGTGTCTAAGACTTGGTCAAAAATGGCAATGGAAAGTGATCTTTGAATGTTTCCATATTCAGTAGCCTGAAATCTATGCACACCCTCCATTTGTCTCCATTTTTAGGCACAATAACTAATGGGCTAACCCATTCACTATCAGCAATGGGGTATATGAACCTAGCCTTGAGAAGCTGTTCAATTTCTTCCTTGACTACTTGCTTCAGCTTTGGGTTCAAACGCCTCTGCGGTTGTCTTCAAGACTTCATGGAGGGGTTGATGTAAATCCCATGTTGGCATATCCTAGGATCTATTCTAGTTAATTTGGGATATGACCAAGCGAAGGCTTTTGACCATCTATTGATTACCTTCAGCAATTCTTCTTTCTGTTGAGGAGCAAGCTTAGCGTTGATAATTACCGATTTTCCATTTTTAAGGAACGTGTATTCCATACCGGTGGGTAATGGTCTCAGCTCGAGGGGCTCCTGCTTAAATTTCTTATGGATTTCCAACTTCTCCTAGTTGACATTTTCAAGGTTAAGACTTGGAAGTTGCTGATGGACTTGCTCTGATGCATCTATGCTATCGATGTAAGTGCAAGTCAAACCCTCAGTTGGTTCCATGCATATGAGTGAACTACTTTCTTGATCAGTTATCAACCACTAGGTCTCTTCCTGTCATGTGGCTACTACATACAGGAATCTTTGTATGTTAATCACTTGTGCACATTGATTGCATGCAAGCAATGCTAAACTTTGCACAAACCATGACCTCTGCATGCAATTACACCCTATGTCACTATGTGTGATGCATGGAACTTTCTTGTTCTTGATCTTTCTAAATGTATTTTCCTTTGATATTTCTAGGGAAAGATCGTGGATTCCTAGGTGTGCGTCAATGGTTCTTAGCCATGCTCTTCCCATTACAATTGGGAAGTCCCTCTTACTGTTGTTTACCTGAATCACTAGGAAGTTAACTGGGTATGACCACCCACAAATAGTGGTAATAATGTCTTCCACCAGTCCCAATGGGATAGTGATGGACTGGTTAGACAACTCTAGATGGATGTTGCTCTATTTCAATGGAGGTAAGTTCCAGGCCTTATACATTTCTTGAGAAATCAAGTTGACACCGGAACCTGAATCCAAAAGAGCTTTGCACAGTGCATTTCCAACGATTTGTAAGTATATCAAAGGACTCCCAAGATTAGAGAATTTTCTGGGAAGGTGGCCAACTTTGATCCAATTGGTGATGGCATGTGTTAGCATGACCGTATGCATTGAGTGTGGTGGTTGAGTTGAAGGGGGCTCCAAAGTTTTGATTGATATTGAGGCATCTAAGGAATCAGCTGCTTGTGATTGCAAGGGATTGGTTAGACTATTGGTTCTAAAGAAAGGTCTTTTCTTCATGTGGTTGTTGGAACCAACAATAGGTTGAGAGTTAACAACCCTCATGGCATTACGTTGTTGCGGCTGGGTAGGGATTTCACCTTGCATAGCTGGAGCAGGTGGTAGTGGAGCCATTGGTGGAAGAGATGTGGTCAGATGAGAAGGATGATATGCTTGCAGGATATCACCTCTAGAAGAGGGAGCCATATAATACTTGCAGGCTTGGTAGTAAGGTTGAGGAGTTATGTGACCAGTAGAGTCACGTGGGGAGATTGGCTGCTACATGTAATATCCATATGGGCCAGGTTACTAGTAAGGATATTGTTGCCTTCATGGTGGCATTCCCCATGATTATGGGTGCTTCCACTATTGATATTGCTCAATCAGTTGTGGTGAAGTTCCACTAGGATAATATGTTAAGGGTTGGTGGAACTGCCTTGGGTTACCTTGAGGATACGGTAACCTTCAGGGTGTTTGCCTTTTGTTTAATCGTGGGTTGAGTGCATACACCTCAAACTCCTACAGATGTGAGATTATAGGGCAACATCTCTTAGAATGGTCATATCGACATATCTCACATCCACTATCATTGTCTGTTTCCAAATCCACAACCTCTTCAATGATGGCAAATTTTCCCTTACCCTTGCTACGTGCATGTTCAACTTCTCTCTTTTTTCATTTTTCGTAATCACTACCTTGCTCTCTAGACTCCTCTATTATTTTAAGAACAATTTGAAATCTATTGTCTAGGGAATCCCACATTTGGTCTACCTTTTCCGAAACTTCTAATGTCATCTTTTGGATAGGAAAAGTTTTCCTATTCACCATCTCTTTGAGTGGTGACTCTTCTTCATCCTCACAAAATCTTACTCCCCTCTTCCAGAGGGAAGGATCTCTTTTATACTCTTCTACACTTTCTCTCTTCCGTAGCTCACCTTCTTCCTTAGCAACTTGCTCCAATAGTCTTTAAATTTGATGGGACCTAAGCTCAGATAGTCTTCCTAGGCATAAGTCCCAAGGGTTCTTCTCGTTTCATGCCTAAGCCCATCCATGAGATGGTGTAGTTGATCCCTTTGCGAATAACCATGGCCAAGACAACGATGTAACAGTGAATAGTATTAGCCCATGGCAACATCCAAGGGTTCATGTCCTCCTTGTTTCCAGCCTTGTATTTGCTTTCGCAAGTTAGACACTCAGGAGTATGTTTGGTACCTATCGTTGAATAATTCTAACATAGTACTTCATCTATGAATAGATTCCGATTCTAAGGACTGGCACCAGCTTTCCGCTTCTTTAACTAGTGTCCACGGGAATAACTTAAGTTTTTTCCATTCATTCTCTATGTTTTGTAAGGCACATGCATCATGAAATGCTTGTAAATGATTTTGAGGATCAGTGTTGTATCCCCCTTCAAATCGTGGGATATTGTTCATATCTAATCTCTTGATCCTACTATCTTTCTAGTGCCTTGTTGGAATTCTAACAATCTCAATTATGTCTAACATACTTCGAGTAGCGAGTAGGGGTTCATCATAATCGTCTCATCCATGGTGTCTATGATGCCTACGTTGTTCCCTACTCTCCCTTTTTCTATGTCGTGACTCTCTAAAGTGCCCTCATCCCCTTTCCTGGCTATTTCGCCTATGACTTCCACTTTGCCTACCTTTATCCCCATGGTCTTTTTCCTTATGACTGCGTCCAGATATTGAAGGAGAGGGTGAAGGAGATGATGAAGATGATGAAGATGAAGAAGAAGGAGAACTGTCACCATGACGGTGTCTGCTACCTTCTCTTCTGTGGTCTCGACCCCGATCGCAATTGTGATTAGAATGTCCACCTTTATCATGAGTTTGTGTCCTTTTTTTGAACCCTTTGTACTCATGGGTATCAGAACCTGGGTTATGAATAGTGGAATGAAGGTCCTAATACACAACCCCTTGGCCAAAGTCAAGGGGAGGAACATTGTTGTGTGGTCGACTACCTGAGGTAGGTTCACCACCCTCATTTTTGCTTAAGACATGTGGGGCATCCTGGGATCACTTACCCTTCAAAGACTTATGATGACTCTCCTGTTGCAAGTCCCTTTGACATTGTGCCTCTGTGGGATGGTATTCTCTCGAGTCGTGGTCTTGCATAACATATTCTGCATATAAGTGTGACATGCCAATTCATGTGAGAGCATGAAGAAGCATGCTTGGGACTGAACGATCGAGAGGTAACACTATGTTACCTTCTAAATCTCGCCAATGCAGTTGTTCATCCTAGTGGAGGATAAAGGTAAAGTTTGGTACATATTCATCGGGATGAACATATACCACACGAAATTGTTGAGGGACTGGCAGATCAACGTCATGTGTATTACGCCACCGATTGTTTCCTGTTTTAGACCTAGATGGTGAGGCGCTTTTGTACGAAGAAGGAAACATATTTGTCTATTCAGTGTGCAATGCACTCTTGTTTATTATTTTCTCAATCAACCCTAAGGGTTTGTTCCAACAATGTGAATGATTTCCTATGTTCTAGTTAGCGCACAAACAGCTAAGTCCCCGACAACGATGCCAATGATGAGTAGTGAGGTACCCCTATGCTCAACCATATGAATACAAGCGTTTCACGCACGATCCGGTCAAATTCCAAGGACTAAGTGCTTATGTGCCCTTGTAGAACAAGGACGGGTTGGTTGATTGTTGTCTTCCCAAGCTTATCTGTATGTCACAATTGTAAGGTTAAGTAAGCTTGAGGCATATGATTTTTATAGCTTTTATGTTTTTATGTCATGCTGCTAATAAGGGAGGAGAGAGAGAGATAACTAAGTGACTAATTTAACTTAACTACTAATTAACTAGGCTTTAAACTAATCCTAACACCAGTATCCATTCTCACTTGCCGTACACATCCTAAACCAGCGCAACACTACTAGGATTACCAAATGCTAATCGTTACTAGGTGACCAAGTGTTACACGCATGCTCGAAGTGATTGTACTATGTGTGCTAATAATAGAAATGTAAAATAAAATAAAATAATAAAATAAAATAAATGCAGAAGAAAATAAAATAAAAGAAATGAGGAAGAAAACAAATCTCAAGTGCTGCAAGGAAGAATCCAAGAGCTCGTCTTTATTACCGTACACAAGGTGTGCTCAGGTACACAATGCTTGAATAAAGATCCATCCACACTTAGACCTCCTGCTGTGGGCACTTGCAAAATACTCTAACTTGACTCCTAAAAGACTTCCCTTGAAAGACTTCCTTCCAAGACTTCTTCCTTAAATTGTGCACCTAGGCACTGTATTTATAGGCTTGGGAGAAACTACTCTAATAATTACAAAAATTGCCACTCTAATTTTAGAGAAACTACCACTCTAATTTTAGAGAAACTACCCCTTTAATTTTAGAGAAATTGCCACTCTAATTATTAGAGTAACTGCTCTCATCACATATGTAACATTTTAGGTTATAATAACTAAACTTTGTCTATATTTCTTATTTTCATTCTTAATATTCTATCTAATCTACATGCAATTTTCATCAAACCAAGTCTTCTGTGCACCCTTTTGTTATGAAAACATAACTTACTTAGCTTTTGTAAGTAAAACTTCTTAGGTGATTATTTATGCCATTAACCTACTATAAGAAATTTTCATTGGTCAAGGTATGTGACTTGTGGTTTTGTAATTCATAAGTTTAATTCTATGTGTTATTAGAAGAAGATAGTTGATCATATAAACTCATCATTAAATCCTTTGCCTACTTTACAATGTTAGCTGATATTATTGGGATAAAGGCACCATGATGAGGAAGAGACTTCATCTTTATTCAATATATATATATACACACACACACATAGTAATGAGATGCTAACCTAGTGATAAGACTCTTAATTTAGAAACTTCAAGTTTTGAGTTTGATTTTAGTGGGCAATACTAAGATATAAAGTTCTAATTAAACTTTATGTCTTGTGGGTAAATATTTTTGAAAAAATGTTTTGAGTTCTAGCACCTCCCCTTTTTATATATATTTTGTAGATGATTCCTTTTTTTTATTTGAGCAATGGGCATAAGGGCTAGTATCACAAATCCCTCACCTCAATAGGGTAGATATGACCCACTAAATAAGATTGTCTCATCACAAAGCTACTCCACTAGTGTAATACCTTTTCTATTAAATTGATAATATTTTAAACTTTAGAGATGTATAGATAAGTATGATTTATTCTAGTGTACATTAGGGGTGGGGGTGTTGGAACTCAAAATAATTTGGAAGAGGAATATAAAACCTAAATAATAAAATTAATTAAAAAAAACATCCAAACTACATCACATGCTTAATACCAAATAGAAAGTAATAAAAAAACCACATAAGAAGAATACACTTTCCAATTGCATAATCTTATAATTGATATTTTTGGAAAATCAAGAGAGGAATATTAATCCATGCTTGAACTTAAAATAGGAAAATAGGAAATACAACATATATTGCACCTTCAACAATATGTTTCTTAATATAATTTTTACATCAAGAATTTTTACCATCAACTATAACATGTTTGTTAAAATTAGGTTTTATCTTTGAGTTAAGATCGTTCTTATTAGAGAAGGACATATTTACCTCATGAGTTATTTGTTTGACTAAATTATACTTTTCGTAGTACAAGTAGAAACATTTCTAGAAGCATCTATATTCTCTGATTTCTTTAATAGTATTTGATTATTCTTATCATTGACATTAACTTGATTTTTCATATCTTTAGCTTTAGATTATTTTTTTCTATCCTCAACTTTAACATGTTTTTCCTTCTTCTTAGGTTTTTCTTCTTAAGTAGAAAAGGACAATTAATAAACAAATGTCATTCATGATAACAAAAGTAACAAGAATTCAAAATATTATAATATATAATTAGGAGAGGAGGCAGGGGGTGTTGGAACTCGAAATAAGTGAAAAATAGATACATCCTGATGAGACGCGACATGCATAGCGCTGCGATATCGCGTACGCAATATCGCGGCCGCCGCGATATCGCATCCCTTGCGATATCACGTATGCGATATCGCGTCTCTCCATGCAATATCACGTACGCGATATCGCGGTCCACCACCATATCTATAAATAAGAGGTGGCACTCCCTTCATTTCCCAATCCTAGCTAGAAGTAGCGAAGCTCTGGCAATTTGAACACTCCAGAGTTAGATTAATTTCCCATGTGCCCGCAGTAGGAGTCCTAGAGTGAACGGCTCTTTATTCGAGCAACTTTGTAACCTGAACACAAGTTGTGTACGACAATAAAGACGAACTTGATTGGATAAACCTTGCAGTACATGGTTTTA